>CAWUFW010024123.1:0-65274 GCA_963921515.1 Calotriton arnoldi
TGTTTTTGACATTTTTACACAGGTGCAGGCACTTTTTCACCTTTGCTCTTTTGAGTATATATTGAGGAGCCATCTACTTTCGATATTCAGAGGATTGCAGGCATAATACATGGATTTTATTGTGAATAACCCTAATTAGGTAGAATTGTTTTATTTCAACATTTGATTCCATCTGAGAGGGATGAAATGACTCAGGAGGGTATTAAGATATGCCGTAGAAATGTAATCAGGCACATATGGATAGAATGTATAGATGTTGAATAGGTACTAGAATTGGTTTTTATCATGTTTTTAAACCATGTACCGTATTGTAAATTTTGTATTCACATGAAATGTTGTATTTAACAATATTAACCAATCCATTGGGTCACAGATTGACTACAATTGCCCACTAGGGCGAGACTTTAGTGATGTGTATTGGACATTTAAATATTCAAAGGTTCAACGCTAAATATGGATAAATTTATGTATTGATGCAATTATAGTATATCATTGAATTATAACATTATCGTTGCGAACCGATTACATGCTGCTTGATAAAGTTTTGTATATGATCATGTTAAGATGGCCGACACATTTTCACTGTTAGACCACAGAGGGATGGGTGAGTCCTTTTTCACTTTTATACATCTATTTAAAAATGGAATAATGCTTTGTAAATCTTATTGCCGTGAGCAAGGCGTAATGCCGAAACGCGTCGGATTGCCATTGTCATTAAATTGGCCATGTTGAAGCATACACAGGCGTCTGAGTAATTTCTTCGTATGGAAGAGAGGAGTGTTGGATTTGTGGGTTACCCGGTAACCTTAACTTGGACCGCCCACTGAGACAGCCTTGCAACGACCGGGACTGGTGTTTATATATATATATATATATATATTCACTGAAAAAACCATAGGTTTTAGGGACAGTTATAGTTAGTTGGACATTTCACTCGTACAAAACCCGTGAAATTCCCCGTTATAGTTAGTTCAGCTAACTATAACTCGCGCCCCGCAATGCACTGCTGATGACGTCACATATTACATCACTCATGACATGGTCAGTGACATCACTGATGACATCACTGATGACATCTCAAATGACCTCACTGATGACATCATCCAGTGACTGTGTGTTTCTGTAAAGTTTAAATATTTTTAATATATATAGGAAAAGACGTATTGAAGAATGAGTGGGTGTGTAAGTGTCTGTATGGATGATTTAGTAGGTGCGTGACTGACTCTATAAGTGAGTGATTTAACGTATCTTACTGAATGCATGGGTTAGTGACTAAACTGGGTGAATGTCTGTATCCGTCTGTCTGTTGCTGTGTAAGTGGCTGCATGGGTTTGTGAATAGCTACATGAGTGTCTATATGAGTTATTGATTGGTTGTCTGAGTATCTGTATGGGTGCCTGAGTGTTTGTGTGGGTGGGGTGTGTGCGACTCTGTGCATAGATGTGTGAGTGGGTGATTCACTGGGTGGATGGTTTCAAGAGTGCATCTGTGATAGACTGTATGGGTGGGTAAGTGTGTGTAAGAGTGTGTTAGTGAGTGAATGTATGTCCCAGTGGTACATGTGTGAGTAACTACATATGTGAAAGCCAGTATATATGTGTGTTGGAGTATATAAATAGCTATAAGCGAGAGTGAGTGATTGTGATAGTGGCTGTATGGATGAGTGTGTGCTTGTATCAGTGATTGTATAAGAGCGTAACAATGTGCTAGTATTTGTATGATTAAGTGAGCTGGTGTGTGTATAACTGTATAGGTGAGTAAATGGCAGTGTGTTTAATTATTTGCATGACTGACTAGGTGTGTGAGTACCTCTTTTGATGAGTGGCGGTGTTTGAGTGTCTATATAGGAGTAAGAGTGCATATGATAGTCCTGTACTGAGTGACCATAAGTATGAGTGACTGTACGGGTGAGTGAGTGGATGTGTGTGTGTAGACCTAAGAATCAGTGAGTGGGTATGTAGTTATTGGTGTTGGAGTGTCTATAGTTTTGCGAATGGCAGTCTGTAATTTAGATTGGGTGTATCAAAGGTTATATTAGGGTGTGAGGAGCTGCATCAGATTATCACGTGGATGATGTCATCAGTGATGTCATTTGAGATGTCATCAGTGATGTCATCAGTGATGTCACTGACCATGTCATGAGTGATGTAATATGTGACGTCATCAGCAGTGCATTATGGGCGCGAGTTATAGTTAGCTGAACTAACTATAACGGGGGAATTTCACGGGTTTTGTACGAGTGAAATGTCCAACTAACTATAACTGTCCCTAAAACCTATGGTTTTTCAGTGAATTTCAAAGGTTTTTTAAATGCTAATTTGTAACTATAACATATCTGAAACCTATGGTTTTTTCAGTGAATTTCAAAGGTTTTTTAAATGCTAATTTGTAACTATAACTGTCCCTAAAACCTATGGTTTTTTCAGTGAATTTCAAAGGTTTTTTAAATGCTAATTTCTAACTATAACGTGTCTGAAACCTATGGTTTTTTCAGTGAATTTCAAAGGTTTTTTAAATGCTAATTTGTAACTATAACGTGCCTGAAACCTACGGTTTTTTCAGTGAATTTCAAAGGTTTTTTGAATGTATTAATTTTTATATTATTTTTTTCATACTGATTTACTACATTTTTAGAAACAATTTCTTTTACATATTTTATTTTTTAAATTACATTGTAATTACATTATACATTACATTACAAAAAATACTTTCTCAGAATGAATTACTTTAGTTTAAATACTTAGCACATAGGCAATAGACTTTTAAGTACAGTAGTTACAGTTGTTGCAATGGGCAACACATTTTCAAACACAATGCAACATTCAGCTCAATGTGAATTTCTAGTGAAATGCAATTAGTTACTTTATGGATTACTTTTTCTAACCACAGGACTGGATCCTAGATTCAGTCCTGGGACATCTCCTGTAAACAGTTGAGTAAAAGCGTTTTGGTTACAGTCGTGATTTTTAAGGAATATTATTGTATTTTAAAAGTTGACACTTAGAAACTTTTCCTCATAGAATCACCAATGTTATCCTATGGAAGGAAATTCACTTAGCAGGTAAAAACTGTTATCGTTACTTTTTCTTACTCAGTGTTGGATCCTGGATCCAGCACTGGTGCATCTCCTGTAAACAGTTGAAAAATGCGTTTAAGTCATACAGGCGATTTTTAAGGAATATTTGTAGTTTGTGAAAATCGACACTTTGAAACTTTTCTGCTGAAAACCAGACAATGGATTCCTATGGAAGAAAAGATAAGTTACTGGTAAGTACGGTTAAAATTACTTTTCAGGGTCAGTGCTGGGCTAAAAGATGCAGCACTGGGTTCTCTCCTGATAACAGGTGAGTAAATCGGAATTCGTATTTCGGCTGATTTTAGAGGAATATTTGTATGTTTCAAAAATCAACACTTAGAAACTTTTTCAGCAAAAAGCAGGCAATGATATCCCATGGAAGGAAATTCAAGTTACTGGTAAGTACGGTTAAAATTACTTTTGAGGATCAGTACTGGGCTGAAAGATGCAGCACTGAGGTCTCTCCTGATAACAGGTGAGTAAATCGGAATTCGTATTTCGGCTGATTTTAGAGGAATATTTTAAAGTTCCAAAACTCCACACTTAGAAGAATTTCCAAGTGAAACCAGTCAATGTTAGCCTATGGAAGGAAATTCAAGTTACTGGTAAGTACGGTTAAAATTACTTTTCAGGACCAGTACTGGGCTGAAAGATACAGCACTGAGGTCTCTCCGTATAACAGGTGAGTAAATCGGAATTTGTATTTCGGCTGATTTTAGAGGAATATTTGTATGTTTCAAAAATCAACACTTAGAAACTTTTTCAGCAAAAAGCAGGCAATTATATCCTATGGAAGGAAATTCAAGTTACTGGTAAGTATGGTTAAAATTACTTTTGAGGATCAGTACTGGGCTGAAAGATGCAGCACTGAGGTCTCTCCTGATAACAGGTGAGTAAATCGGAATTCGTATTTCGGCTGATTTTAGAGGAATATTTTAAAGTTCCAAAACTCCACACTTAGAAGAATTTCCAAGTGAAACCAGTCAATGTTAGCCTATGGAAGGAAATTCAAGTTACTGGTAAGTACGGTTAAAATTACTTTTCAGGACCAGTACTGGGCTGAAAGATACAGCACTGAGGTCTCTCCTTATAACAGGTGAGTAAATCGGAATTCGTATTTCGGCTGATTTTAGAGGAATATTTGTATGTTTCAAAAATCAACACTTAGAAACTTTTTCAGCAAAAGCAGGCAATTATATCCTATGGAAGGAAATTCAAGTTACTGGTAAGTACGGTTAAAATTACTTTTGAGGATCAGTACTGGGCTGAAAGATGCAGCACTGAGGTCTCTCCTGATAACAGGTGAGTAAATCGGAATTCGTATTTCGGCTGATTTTAGAGGAATATTTTAAAGTTCCAAAACTCCACACTTAGAAGAATTTCCAAGTGAAACCAGTCAATGTTAGCCTATGGAAGGAAATTCAAGTTACTGGTAAGTACGGTTAAAATTACTTTTCAGGACCAGTACTGGGCTGAAAGATACAGCACTGAGGTTTCTCCGTATAACAGGCGAGTAAATCGGAATTCGTATTTCGGCTGATTTTAGAGGAATATTTGTATGTTTCAAAAATCAACACTTAGAAACTTTTTCAGCAAAAAGCAGGCAATTATATCCTATGGAAGGAAATTCAAGTTACTGGTAAGTACGGTTAAAATTACTTTTGAGGATCAGTACTGGGCTGAAAGATGCAGCACTGAGGTCTCTCCTGATAACAGGTGAGTAAATCGGAATTCGTATTTCGGCTGATTTTAGAGGAATATTTTAAAGTTCGAAAACTCCACACTTAGAATAATTTCCAAGTGAAACCAGTCAATGTTAGCCTATGGAAGGAAATTCAAGTTACTAGTAAGTACAGTTAAAATTACTTTTCAGGATTAGTACTGGGCTGAAAGATGCAGCACTGAGGTCTCTCCTGATAACAGGTGAGTAAATCAGAATTCGTATTTCGGCTGATTTTAGAGGAATATTTGCACAATGGTGAAGGGAGGGGCGGGGCCTGAGGTGACATCTGTGCAAACGCGCCCGTGGCGCGTTTTAAGTAGGGGGATTAAGTCCCCTTGAATCATGAGGGTCCCTACGGGCCAACTAGCCCACCAGGAACCTCCAGTATGCGCCAGGGGCTGCGTTGCAGAGACATGTACAGAGGCCACACCCCTTTTACACCTCTCTGCAATGCAGCTCTGTGGCACTTTCTGGACGTACCTGTTGGGCTAGTTGGCCCCAGGGACCCTCAGGATTGAAGGGATTTAATTCCCCTTCTTAAAACGCACCACGGGGCCTGTTTGCACACATGTCACCTGAAGCCCCGCCCCTCCCTTCACCACTGTGCAAACGCGCCCGTGGCGCGTTTTAAGTCGGGGATTAACTCCCTTGAATCCTGAGGGTCCCTGGGGTGCAACAAGCCCACCATATACCTCCAAAAGCGCCACAGAGCTGCGTTGCAGAGAGGTGTAAAAGGGCGTGGCCTCTGTACACCTCTCTGCAAGGCAGCCCCTGGCGCATACTGGAGGTTCCTGGTGGGCTAGTTGGCCCCAGGGATCCCCAGTATTCAAGGGAATTCATTCTCCTCTGCAAACGCGCCAGGGGCGCGTTTGCAGAGTGGTGAAGGAAGGGGCGGGGCCTGCGGGCCCGATCGTTTTTTTCCCCTGAAGGGGGCTGTGTGGCCCCCTTCCTTTTTCTCTATTTTTAGGCCCTGGGGACCCCATCCCCCAGGGCCTTACCCTCTTTTTAAATTAAAATTAAAAAAAAAAATTGGGAAGGGGCCGCGTGGCCCCCTTCCCTGGGCCTGTATTGGCCTCGGGGACCCCATCCCCCGGGGCATGGCCTCTTTTTTTTTTATTTGGAGGGGGCTGCGTGGCCCCCTCCTCAGGCCATTTAAGGCCCCGGGGACCCCATCCCCGGGGCCGGCCTTGCACTTTTTTTTTTTTTTTTTACTTTTGGGAGGGGGCTGCGTGGCCCCCTCCGTGCCACTTATGGCCCCGGGGACCCCATCCCCCGGGGCCTGGCCTCTCGTTGGGGACTGTGGGGGTCCCCAAACCCCCACAGTCCCGCCGGCTCCCCGTGTCCTACGGGAGCCGGCATTGCTTATCACATGGGGAGCAGCTAACATGCTGCTCCCCATGTGGAAAGCATCAGCTTGGATATTGGAAGAGAGCAGGTTTCCTGCCTCTCTTCCAATATCCAAAGCAGTTTGCAATGACAGGACGGGAGCCGCGAGGCTCCCGTCCTGTCATTGCAAACAGCAGTGTCCCGGGGGTAGGCACCCGGGACACTGCAGGAGCCGGCCCTGGGGGTGGCGGTCCCCAGGGCCACCACAGGCTCCAGGAGGGGGCCGCCCTACATTTTGAAAGCCCCGGGAGGTGGTGGTCCCCGTGGCTTGGGGGTCCAAAACGGACCCCCATTTTAATTTTTCTTAGTGCCCCGGGAGGTGGTGGTCCTCGGGGCATGTGGGGGCTGGAGCCCCCACACAGGTTTTTAATTTAAAAAAGAAGCCTTGGGGAGGTGGTGGTCCCGGGGCTGCGGGAGGGCTCAGAGCCCTCCCGCACCATTCTACATAAAGCCCCGGGGGTGGTGGTCCCCGGGCTTGGGGGCCCTTAGAGGCCCCCACACATAAAATTAACCCCCCAGCATGCCCCCGGGACTTGGCCCACCCGGGGCCAATTAACATCGAGCGCGGGAGACCGCGCTTCGATTTTTTTCGGCAGGATTCGCGCACCCTGAGCGCATCCTGCCGATTTTTAAAAAATTTTTGCGCAGGGGTCCTTGTGGGACCCCTGAGCAGACCTAGGGGTCAGGGTGTTTCTACCCTGCCCCCTTTGTGCGCTTTGCGCACTTGTTTCTGTCCCTCGGTCGAGGGACAAAATGGCTGCCAACACTTCCTGATTTGGAGTGTTGACAGCCAATTAGCATGCAGCTCGTGATCGGGAGGGTGCGCGAATCCGACGCGGCCATAGTTATCACTATCTTTTTACTTTTGATTTTCTCAGCAACTACTGAACGGATTTACACCATTTAACAAAAGGGTTCTTTCTGAACCAAGAACTACCTCTTTGCCAAATTTGGTGTAATTCCGTTCAGCAGTTCGGGCTGTAGCTGTGTCTAAAGTTTCCTATGGAAAATTGCATGGGGAAAACGCGTTTTGGGACCCCCTTTTTCTCGGCCCCGCTTGACGAATCCCCCGAGACTTTCAGGGTAGGAGCGGACCGGAGCGGGCCACAAAGTTTGAAAATTTTGCGAAGATACGTCAACCGGCAAGAGAGTTATTTCAAATAGAATGTCGCGGATTTCCTATGGATAATAGATTGTAACTATAACTATCTACTGGCGACCGCCAGTAGATAATATATATATAGTACATATATATCTATGGCCGCGTAGGATCCGCGCACCCTCCCGATCACGAGCTGCATCCTAATTGGCCGTCAACACTCCAAATCAGGAAGTGTTGGCAGCCATTTTAGTCCTCGGTAGAACCGAGGACAGAAACAAGTGCGCAAAGCGCAAAGGGGCAGGGTAGCAACACCCTGACCCCTAGGTCTGCTCAGGGGTCCCACAGGACACCCTGGGCAAAAATAATTTTTTTTTTTTTAAATCGGCAGGATGCGCTCAGGGTGCGCGGATCTGCCGGAAAAAAATCGAGCGCGGTCTCCGCGCTTCGCTAAATTTGCCCCGGGTGGCCCAAGTCCCGGGGGCATGCGGAGGAGGGAGTGTGTAAATTGTTTATATGGGGGCCTCTAAGGCCCCCAAGCCCCGGGACCGCCACCCCCGGGGCTTAATTTAAAAGCCCCGGGGACCGCCACGCCCCTTTACACCTCTCTGCAACGCAGCTCTGTGGCGCTTTTAGAAGTATATGGTGGACTAGTTGGACTCCAGGGACCCTCAGGATTCAAGGGGACTTAATCCCCCAACTTAAAACGCGCCACGGGCGCGTTTGCACAGTGGTGAAGGGAGGGGCGGGGCTTCAGGTGACATGTGTGCAAACAGGCCCGAGGCGCGTTTTAAGATGGGGAATTAAATCCTCTTCAATCCTGAGGGTCCCTGGGGCCAACTAGCCCAACAGGTACATCCAGAAAGCGCCACAGAACTGCGTTGCAGAGAGGTGTAAAAGGGTGTGGCCTCTGTACACCTCTCTGCAACGCAGCCCCTGGCGCATACTGGAGGTTCCTGGTGGGCTAGTTGGCCCCTAGGGACCCTCATGATTCAAGGGGACTTAATCCCCCAACTTAAAACGCGCCACGGGGCGCGTTTGCACAGATGTCACCTCAGGCCCCGCCCCTCCCTTCACCATTGTGCAAATATTCCTCTAAAATCTGCCGAACTACGAATTCCGATTTACTCACCTGTTATAAGGAGAGACCTCAGTGCTGTATCTTTCAGCCCAGTACTGGTCCTGAAAAGTAATTTTAACCGTACTTACCAGTAACTTGAATTTCCTTCCATAGGCTAACATTGACTGGTTTCACTTGGAAATTCTTCTAAGTGTGGAGTTTTGGAACTTTAAAATATTCCTCTAAAATCAGCCGAAATACCAATTCCGATTTACTCACCTGTTATCAGGAGAGACCTCAGTGCTGCATCTTTCAGCCCAGTACTAATCCTGAAAAGTAATTTTAACCGTACTTACCAGTAACTTGAATTTCCTTGCATAGGATATCATTGCCTGCTTTTTGCTGAAAAAGTTTTTAAGTGTTGATTTTTGAAACATACAAATATTCCTCTAAAATCAGCCGAAATCCGAATTCTGATTTACTCACCTGTTATCAGGAGAGACCTCAGTGCTGCATCTTTCAGCCCAGTACTGGTCCAGAAAAGTAATTTTAACCGTACTTACCGGTAACTTGAATTTCCTTCATAGGCTAACATTGACTGGTTTCACTTGGAAATTCTTCTACGTGTGGAGTTTTGGAACTTTATAATATTCCTCTAAAATCAACCAAAGTACGAATTCCAATTTACTCACCTGTTATCAGGAGAGAACCCAGTGCTGCATCTTTTAGCCCAGCACTGACCCTGAAAAGTAATTTTAACCGTACTTACCAGTAACTTATATTTTCTTCCATAGGAATCCATTGTCTGGTTTTCAGCAGAAAAGTTTCAAAGTGTCGATTTTCACAAACTACAAATATTCCTTAAAAATCGCCTGTATGACTTAAATGCATTCTTTCAACTGTTTACAGGAGATGCACCAGTGCTGGATCCAGGATCCAACACTGAGTAAGAAAAAGTAACGATAACAGTTTTTACCTGCTAAGTGAATTTCCTTCCATAGGATAACATTGGTGATTCTATGTGAAAAAGTTTCTAAGTGTCAACTTTTAAAATACAATAATATTCCTTAAAAATCACTACTGTAACCAAAACGCTTTTACTCAACTGTTTACAGGAGATGTCCCAGGACTGAATCTAGGATCCAGTTCTGTGGTTAGAAAAGTAATCCATAAAGTAACTAATTGCATTTAACTAGAAATTCACATTGAGCTGAATGTTGCATTGTGTTTGAAAATGTGTTGCCCATTGCAACAACTGTAACTACTGTACTTAAAAGTCTATTGCCTATGTGCAAAGTATTTAAACTAAAGTAATTCATTCTCATAAAGTATTTTTTGTAATGTAATGTATAATGTAATTACAATGTAATTTTTAAAAAAAAATATGTAAAAAAAAATTGTTTCTAAAAATGTAGTAAATCAGTATGACAAAAATTAATATAACAATTAATACATTTAAAAATTGTCATTTACAAAACCTTTGAAATTCACTGAAAAAAACGTAGGTTTCAGACATGTTATAGTTAGGAATTAGCATTTAAAAAACCTTTGAAATTCACTGAAAAAACCATAGGTTTCAGGCACGTTATAGTTAGAAATTAGCATTTAAAAAACCTTTGAAATTCACTGAAAAAACCATAGGTTTCAGACACGTTATAGTTAGAAATTAGCATTTAAAAACCTTTGAAATTCACAGAAAAAACCATAGGTTTTAGGGACAGTTATAGTTAGTTGGACATTTCACTCGTACAAAACCCGTGAAATTCCCCGTTATAGTTAGTTCAGCTAACTATAACTCGCGCCCCGCAATGCACTGCTGATGACGTCACATATTACATCACTCATGACATGGTCAGTGACATCACTGATGACATCACTGATGACATCTCAAATGACATCACTGATGACATCATCCACGTGATAATCTGATGCACCTCCTCACACCCTAATATAACCTTTGATACACCCACTCTAAATTACACACTGCCATTCGCAAAACCATACACACTCCAACACCAATAACTACATACCCACTCACTGATTCTTAGGTCTACGCACACATCCACTCACTCACCCGTACAGTCACTCATACTTACGGTCACTCAGTACAGGACTATCATATGCACTCATACTCCTATATACACACTCAAACACCGCCACTCATCCATAGAGGTACTCACACACCTAGTCAGTCATGCAAATAATTAAACACACTGCCATTTACTCACCTATACAGTTATACACACACCAGCTCACTTACTCATACAAATACTAGCACATTCTTACGCTCTTATACAATCACTGATACAAGCACACACTCATCCATACAGCCACTATCACAATCACTCACTCTCGCTTATAGCTATTTATATACTCCAACACACATATATACTGCCTTTCACATATGTAGTTACTCACACATGTACCACTGGGACATACATTCACTCACTAACACACTCTTACACACACTTACCCACCCATACAGTCTATCACAGATGCACTCTTGAAACCATCCACCCAGTGAATCACCCACTCACACATCTATGTACAGAGTCACACACACCCCACCCACACAAACACTCAGGCAGCCATACAGATACTCAGAGAACCAATCAATAACCCATATAGACACTCATGTAGCTATTCGCAAATCCATGCATCCACTTACACACCAACAAACAGACGGATACAGACATTCACACAGTTTAGTCACTAACCCATGCATTCAGTAAGATACGTTTAATCACTCACTTGTAGAGTCAGTCACGCACGTACTAAATCATCCATTCAGACACTTATACACCCACTCATTCTTCAATACGCCTTTCCCTATATATATTAAACATATTTAAACTTTACAGAAACACACAGTCACTGGATGATGTCATCAGTGATGTCATTTGAGATGTCATCAGTGATGTCATCAGTGATGTCACTGACCATGTCATGAGTGATGTAATATGTGGCGTCATCAGCAGTGCATTGCGGGCGCGAGTTATAGTTAGCTGAACTAACTATAACGGGGAATTTCACGGGTTTGTATGCAGTGAAATGTCCAACTAACTATAACTGTCCCTAAAACCTATGGTTTTTTCAGTGAATTTCAAAGGTTTTTTAAATGCTAATTTCTAACTATAACGTGTCTGAAACCTATGGTTTTTTCAGTGAATATATATATATACAGATGCATAACCAATAAAGGCATAAAGAAATAGCAACAGATCAAGCATTTCTCACTATTAAAACATAAGCCTGATTAAGACATATTAAAAACATTCATGCCAAGCAGTAAAAGCATCTTTTTGGTAGAAACAGGTGGACAACGGGGAGGCGGGAGGGACAGTGAGGAATCCACAGGCAGATACTGTATCCACCAGAAAAAGCGTTACCGAAGATAAGTAACTTGTTCTTCTGATGGATACTTCTGCCTGTGGATTCCTCACCTTTTGAATAGAATCCCGAAGCCGTACCTTACCCGGAGGAGGGTGTCCACCTGACTAGACCAAAAATCTTGCAAAACAGATCGAGCAAAATGGCCATCCCTCCTAACCTCCGAATCCAATAATAATCGAATAATTTTTCGTCGAAATTATATTGAAAATAATACTTTAAAAATACTTTTATTAATAAATTTAGACAAACACTTAAAGGAAAACTTTTATTTATAATTAATTTAAAGATATTTCATACTTTACAAATTACGCCGAGTCGCGACCCCAGCGCGACTTTTCAAAATGGCTACCGGAATGCACACAGCCATCGTGTAGGGTGCGCAACTTATGTATAATATTTAAAAAAAAAAAGAATGAATATAGTTTTCCTAACTAAAAATTATTCACAATTTTTTTTTAAATATATATATATATATATATATATGTATGAATATATAGAAAATAAGAAAAACCATAGGATTGAGGTACATTAGACTTACAAATTTTCATTTAAAAAACCTTTGAAATTCACTGAAAAAACCATAGGTTTCAGGCACGTTATAGTTAGAAATTAGTATTTAATAAACCATAGAAATTCACTGAAAAAACCAAAGGTTTCAGGAACGTTATAGTTAGTTGGACATGTCACGCGTACAAAACCATAGAAATTCTGGCGTTATAGTTAGTTCAGCTAACTATAACTCGCGCCCCCGCAATGCACTGCTGATGACGTCACATTTTATATCATTCATGACATGGTCAGTGACATCACTGATGACATCACTGATGACATCTTCTATGTTTACCGAGAACGCCGATATCGATTTATGAGTGTCCTAAATAATTGTATGGATATTTGTTTTACCGTGTGCCTTTAATGTATTGGCAAGACACCATGTAATAATTTATATGGTTATTGAATATCGAAAATTTATGGTGTTCAACACGATGTAACTTATTAAGGAACAGTTCTTTGACATTACAAGATGGCGTTCGTTATATTTGATTTTGAAGGCTTACTGTGATCTCATGTGAGTCTTTTGTTTGTGTTGCGCACGGAAGTAATGTTGTTTATAAACAGGGATATCGGCGTTCTCGGTAAACATAGAAGAAGGCCGTTGCCGAAACGCGTCTGTTGTTGAGTGCCAGTGTTCTGAGAAAATAAACTTACTGAACCTGCCCCCATGAGTGCTGTCTTCCTTTGGGATTTCCCTTGGTTTGGAGGAGAGTTGGAGCTGAAATTATTATGCGGGTGCACCCCCGCATTTGAGCAGCACCCACCTGTGAGTGCAACGAGCTGGTGTTTTGGAGCAGGTATTTGATTTCTTGGAGCACCATCACTGTGATTTGGGAGAATACGGACACTGCGTGTTACATGCTGCACGAGCCCGCGGAAGGCATCGAAGCGGGTGAAGTCCAGGTAAGGTGCCGGCTGGCACCTCTTATCTATTTCATATCACCGTGACAGGGTGAGGGGGAATGAGGCACTTTGATTGACTGCAATTGAGCAACAATTATTATATATGATGTTTTGTGAATCGGAGCGGCGGGAGGCAGCTTCAAGTATGTTTAAAGGAAAGGAGGAACGAGGGGATGTACGGAGAGAACAAGGAGAGCCGAGTAAGTCTAGTCTGACCACCAAATGCACCACGCTCGAACGGCTGTACGAGTGCGAGATAAGGAAGTGGTGGGAGGGGACATCATTACAGAATTACATTGAAGTAAATAGGGTCCCCAGAGGCCTTAGGATTTATACAGTACTGGCTTATGAATCCCCTGATCCTCTGTTACTGGATGAATGGGCGGAGCACATTGCACAGTCATGTAGAGGGATGCTACAGATCCTGGTGAAGTTTGCCTGGAGTGATCGAGACAAGGCCCTACATGACATTGAGGAAATAGAAGAAACGTTAAAGAAGGAAGAAGATCAAACAAAAATACAGGAATTTAAAGAGCAAATGAAGAAAAGATTGAAATCTTACGAAGAGAAGATAAAACTACGTAAACAAAGCAAATTCGACCGGGACGAAAATGACTATGCCCAGGGGAGGGTTTTGACCTTCTCCAGAAAGTATGACAATCCAAGAAAGGAGCTCATGGATAACAAGAAGGGACATGTGCAAACAGTGGTGGAGACACCGATAACGTCAGAGTCGGAGGTGACAGAGAAT
Organism: Calotriton arnoldi; assembly: GCA_963921515.1. Taxonomy (NCBI): domain Eukaryota; kingdom Metazoa; phylum Chordata; class Amphibia; order Caudata; family Salamandridae; genus Calotriton; species Calotriton arnoldi. The sequence continues at coordinate 13,947 of CAWUFW010024123.1, forward strand.
GAGTCTTCTGGGGAAGATAATCAGAGCAGCGTGAGATCTGGTTTGACGCGTACTCCTTTTCGCGAGGAGTTCAAACTCATCCGCCAGTCGTGGCAAAGAGGTGGCAGAGGCAAGCCACCGGAAAGGGCAACAAGAGGAAGACGAGGAGGGGCGGGGAGGCCGCAAAAGGCAATCTGTCCCCACCAGCAACGCGGAGCAAGAAAGTATACAACAGGAAACGATAATGATGGGAGACAATCTTACCATCATCAATCTCACGGACAAACAATTAACGAATACTGAAGAATCAGTTCTCAAGTTGGGACTTACTTTTTGTCCTCAAAGGACTATAGAGTTCACACAGACACACATTGACCTCTTTAAATTTACGCGAAAGTTGAAGTTGCATAAGTATTTTGAGACCAAGCCTGCCTTCACTAGACCCAAAAAGAAGGGGAGTATTCAAAGAGACACTGACACCCTGACAGGAAAAGATCTTAATACCTTGATGGTATTAGAGGAATTAAGGATGGAAGCTCCTGAAGGTGTTTTGACGTCCACTAGCCTCTCGCAGCAGGTTGTAGTAACCGGAATCGAACAAAGTGGAGGCCATACCCCCTTCAAACCTGTCTCTCAATTTTTACCACAGATGCCTCCTGATGCTATAGAAATATTTGCGGACACTGTGATCAAATATTTGACACGGCTACGACGCAAACAGAAATTTCTGAATGAAAGCAAGAGCAAAGTTAATTTTACCTTTAAGCAACAACTGGCACTGAAGAGGCTAAGCGAGGACAAGATGATCGTCTGTAAGCCCTCTGATAAGGGCGGGAACATTGTTCTCCAGACGAGGGAAAATTACAACAAGGAGGCAATACGACAACTTTCTGGACAACGAAATTATGTTGCCATCCCTGAAAAAGAATACCATCAAAGTATCACCGATTATCATCAATTAATTTCGAAATGGCATAGTAAAGGCTTTTTGGAAATGGATGAATTCTTGTTTCTGAGACGGCTTAATCCCACTATCCCTACTTTCTACCACCTCCCTAAGGTGCATAAGAACAAGCAAGAACCACCAGGGAGGCCAATAGTGGCTTCACAAGGGAGTTTGACTGAACACATGTCAATATATGTGGACATCTTTCTTTTACCTCATGTGAAGGCTTTGAAATCCTACATCAGGGATACGAAAGATCTTTTGGGACATATCGCATCTATACACTGGGAAGAAGGTTTTAAGCTGATGGTGCTTGACATCACGAGCCTGTACACTTCTATTGCACATAAGGATGGCTTGGAGGCCATGAAATACTTCTTGGACAAGCGCCCTTTGAAGTATATGGAACATAGTACCTTGGTGTTGGAATTTGCTAATTTTTGTCTCCATAACAATATCTTCCTTTTTCAAACACAGATGTTTAGACAGATGTCAGGTACAGCTATGGGCACCTGCTTCGCCCCCAGCTACGCAAACTTGTTCGTGGGTTGGTGGGAGGAGCAGGTGGCCTGGGGCGAAACCAACAAGGAATGGACAGATCGGGTGGTAAAGTTGGTATCGTTATATCGACGATCTACTAATTGTTTGGAATGGGTCATCCGAAACAGCTTTAGACTTTATAAAGGTCCTTAATAGCAATGAGGTGAATCTAGAGTTCACAGGCGAAGTGAGTTCTGAATCCGTGAACTATTTGGATCTCAACATCTATGTAGAAAAGGGGCGCCTGAATACGAGGTTGTACCGCAAGGCTATTGCAGGTAATTCCATCTTGCATGCCTCGAGTAGCCATCCCACCAATTTGGTGAGCAGTATCCCCTATGGGGAACTGCTAAGAATAAAAAGGAACAGCTCGAGCGAAAAAGAATTTCAGGTAGCCGCTAGAGACAGCATCAGACGCTTTAAGATACGAGGTTACAGTCAGAAAGTTCTGGATGAGGCGTTCAAAAGGGCCAACTCTCTGGCGAGAGAGGGGCTTCTAATGAACAAAGACAAGCAAGCCTCAGATCCCAAAAAGGTGGGAGATAAATTCCGCCTTAAAACTACATACTCAAAAAATGCGAGTGATCTCAAAAGAATCCTTAGGAAGAACTGGCACATTTTACAGACAGATAACGTGATAGGGAGGGATTTACCGTCTAACCCCCGTGTCACGTTCAGGAAGGCGAGATCACTAAAAAATGTTCTTGTCCATAGTCATCTGGTTGATACTCCAAAATCAGCCTTTGGAGCTCTAAATGGGTTTTTCCCATGTGGGAAATGCAAGGCCTATAAAAGCAGTAAGAGGGTCCTTTCCTATGAGATTCCATCAGTAGGTACCCGGAAGAGCATCAAAAAATTCCTGACTTGTTCCACCCCCTATACTGTATACTGTCTTATTTGCCCCTGCGGTCTACGTTATGTAGGCAGCACGATCCATCCTACTAAGGTTAGGATATTGGAACACATGCGGGCAATAACTAATGGGGATGAGGCTTACCCTGTTGCACGTCATTTTGATAATAAACATCAACGCAACAGGTATTTGCTTAGTTATTTCTGTCTTGATCATGTGCCGAACAATCCACGAGGTGGGGATAGGATCTTAAGGTTGAGACGGTTGGAATCTCGCTTCATAATTGATCTCCAGACGAAGTCACCCCAGGGCCTCAATAGCAATGAGGAACTGGCGGTACATTTAGGAGAATGATTAACTTGTCCTTTTCAGCAATGTATATAGCAATTAGTAGAGTACTGTATAGATGATGATATTTAGTTCTGTTCTGTTTTGTTTTGGTTTGCCTTTCCTAGTTCTAATTGTGCGATCTACTTTTCAGTGACTGTCAAACCAGACGATTTCTACTGGTGTCGCTGCATGTGTAGAAGCTCGCCATCCTATTTATGTAAATATTGTAAATTTCATGCATTCAAATGGATACATTGCCTTCCCTATATACTTTCCCTGTTGTATGTATTTTATCGTGATTAGCGACACTTCTATCAATTGAGGGTGAAAACCTTTCCTAACTGGCCCATCCAGGGCGGGATTTTTGTATATGCTTTTATATTCGGATAAGCCATGAACTGTGAGAGCCCATTCAGGGCGTGATTTATGAGTGTCCTAAATAATTGTATGGATATTTGTTTTACCGTGTGCCTTTAATGTATTGGCAAGACACCATGTAATAATTTATATGGTTATTGAATATCGAGAATTTATGGTGTTCAACACGATGTAACTTATTAAGGAACAGTTCTTTGACATTACAAGATGGCGTTCGTTATATTTGATTTTGAAGGCTTACTGTGATCTCACGTGAGTCTTTTGTTTGTGTTGTGCACGGAAGTAATGTGGTTTATAAACAGGGATATCGGCGTTCTCGGTAAACATAGAAGAAGGCCGTTGCCGAAACGCGTCTGTTGTTGAGTGCCAGTGTTCTGAGAAAATAACCTTACGGAACCTGCCCCCGTGAGTGCTGTCTTCCTTTGGGATTTCCCTTGGTTTGGAGGAGAGTTGGAGCTGAAATATATATATATATATATATATATAATATTTTTGTACTTACCTGTTTAAGTATAGGGAGTCGATATTTTTGCATTCTATATTTTTTCATAGATATGTTTGCATTCTATATTTTTTACATCAATATTTTGTCAGTGAACCCTCTCTAACACCAGCTGTGGGTACGGGACCTGGAGGGTACCTCTTGGGGGCCACGACTGATTCCAGCAGAGGCCAGTAGCAGGGCCCAAGGCAGTTCTAGTTGTAACTGGTCAGCAGGAGAAGCAGAAAAGTTACAGAAGATTGCCTCTAGAAGATTGTTGTGTTCCTGTATCTCACACAGGAGGTCAGCCAACAGACTCTTGGAGTCGCTTCTGAGGTCCGGCAGACAAGGCAAGCAGGCTGAGACTTCCTATAGAGTTCAGACACCTGGACTGTCCTTCTTCAGAGTCTACACTCCACTGTATGCCACTACACTGCATGCCACGCCACTCTATATTACTCCACTGTGGGCATCTCCACTGTACGGGACTCCACTCTATACTATTCCACCCTATGCCACTCCACTGCACGCCATTCTGATCTACAGTATTCCACTGTATGCCACTGCACTCTAAGCCACTGTACTCTATACCACGCCACTCTACACCACTCCACTCTATGCCACTCAGGTCTACGCCACTGCACTCTATGCTAGTCCCCTCTACACTACTCAACTTGATGCTATTGCACTGTACGCACTCCACTCTTTCCTCTACACTCTACGCTATTCCACTGTACACCACTCCACTCTATGCCACTCCAGTATGCGTTATTTCACTATATGCTATTGCACTCTATGCCACTACACTCTATGACACTCCACTGTAAGACACTCCACTCTACGATATTGTACTGTGTGCCACTACACTGTACCACACTCCAATGTACACCACTTCATTCTATGCCACTGCACTCACTGTAGGCTATTACAGTCTACACCACTCCACTCTTCGTCAGCTCCACTGCCCACAGTACTACTGTACGCTACTCGACTCTAAAACACTCCATTGTACTATAGTCTACTGTACGCCACTCCACTGTACCACATTCCACTCTATAACACTATACTCTATGAAAGAACACTTTATGACACTCTCCTACACTCTAGTGTACCACACTCCACTTAATGACACTCCATTCCATGACAGTAAACTCTACGAATAATTTTTTTTTAATTAAAAATAAAAAAAACATTGAAATTCAAATAAATAAAACAAAGGTTAAATCTTTTTTATTCTTTTGACCAAACCGAAAATACACAAACATCAGACATTCTTAAATTATAGTTATACATTAAATGTATAATTTATGAATCTCCTTTAAATGAATATAACTTTATTTATTCTTGAGCTACAAACAAAAGTTAAAGGACAGTAAAGTTTAATTACTAAACGTATACCTTTAATTTATAATTTATGCAACACCTTCAAATCATTATAACTCACGCACCTCCATACACAGTGTATTCAACTCAGTAGCCACATTACATTAACTATAGCTCACCACCCTACCATGCACTGTGTTCTCATAAAAGATTTGATTTGCAATTTCATAACTGTTCTTGTAAATGCTATAATTTTACCTGGTGTAAGTGAGATAATATAAAATGATATAAGCAGTGCATGGAAAAGGTGTGAGTTATAGTTACGGCAGAGGCTGTGTTGTGGAGTACTTTGTAGGTGTGTTTGAGGAGTTTGAAGTGTATGGGCTTGTGTATCAGGAGCAAGTGGTTGTGTAATGTCGGCTCAGCATGGGAGGTTGAGGTGTCAAGATTTAGTTCTTCAGGAGCAGTACCCTCAAGATGCCCACCTTCAGGCAGCTTCGACTCTGGATTGAAAAGTGACAGATGATCAAAGTGGTCAGATGAGGGGAAGGGAATTAAGGAGGGTACTGCAGGGAGGGAGACCTGGAAGTGAATGAAGCACGAAGTTAGAGAATGTCTGTTCAGTGTCACCTCTGGTTAAGCATATTACAGTTCTCATCAATCATATAAGGAGATATAGTCATTGCCTGAAAAGAAATGAAGAATGTTCTTTGGGACCTTTACAATGAGGAAGAGTGATGAAGTCACTTATTCTCCAATAATAGTGTCCAAGAAGTAGTCATTAAAGAAGAGTTATAAAATAATCAAATAGATCCTTTGTATGGATTAATCACCTTTTTTTGTACTGTTTATTCATGCAACTCTGGAAAATGTTTTCTGCTATTAAAAATACCAACTTGTTTATCTCCTCTGGAAATTGTCTCTGGTATTAACCACTTAAACACCAACTGTATTGTTTGCCTTCTTGTCCACATATTGCAGGAATGCTCCATTCGGGTCTAGAGCGCATTCCCTTAGCAAAAGTATCACTACTCTCCTCTCGCGGCAACCGGAGAGAATGAGAGGAAAACCAATAAATGAACTGAGACAAGTTCTCAATAACGGCTCTCTCCTACCTGTTGCTTCGACGTGCAGCAGGGAACTTCAGCCTTCTGCACCATTCGATCTCTGAAACCTGCACACGAGGAACATCCAGAGCGCAACCGGTATCCTGTCACAGTTTAGGCAATAATCCACACCGCGCGGTGGGCGTGACCGGTTTTATGGAGCCGATCCGGGCACTTGTGGTGTCTCCTCGTTACGCAGGGCGATGCTCAGGGGTGCTAAAAACTAAAAAGGGCAAGGACAAATTTACTTGTAAAATGACAAGCATCTATATTTGTCTGCCCATGGTGTGCAATGTAGAAACGTATGGACCCACTATGTTTCCTCACACAGTGTAACATTCATCAAAGTTTTGTTCAGTTTTGTTTCCACCCTTCATTCAGTACATACAGCGGTCTGCCAGTTATAATTTCATACTGTTTACTTGCACAGCATGATGAACCTATATTGCACCGCATGGTGAACCTGTACCTTTATTCAGGCAAGAAAATATATACATCAGACAAGATTAGTGTTATGGGCAGAGGATTCCTGGCATGAGGACTAGTCTGGCTGCTATGTTTTGGATGGTCTGCAGTCTTCTTGTGACCTGGTTGGTTATCCCTGCGTACATGGAGTCCCGTACCCACTCTTCTGGTGATCAGGGCTTGGTTGACCATTTTCTTTGAAGTTTATCTTCAGCATCCTTATGGTGATGAAGCAGGACAAGACTGTTGCATTGACTTGGGAGCCATGTCCAATTTGTTGACTTTGATGATTCTGAGGTTTCTTGCTTGTGAGCAAGACTTGGGGCACCAGGTAGAGTCCCAACGTGAGGCACCTTTCCCGAAGATCACCACTTCAGTCTTTTCTGAGTTCAGTTTGAGGCAGTTGGATTTCATTCAGGTGAACACTTCGTTCATGCATGTGGTAAATTTGTTCCTGGTGTTGGGTGTATTGTCCAAGAGGGACAGTATCAGTTATGTGTGGTTGGCATATGTGAAGATGTTTATGTTGTGGGCCCTTATGATGTCGGCCAGAAGAGTCATGTAGATGTTGAGGAGCTTTGGGCTGAGCGAGGAGCACTGTGGGACTCCACAGATTTGTTTTCCTTCTTCAGAGGAGTAGAGGGGTATGTTTGGGTTCTTCTGGTGAGAAAGGAGGAGACCCATTTGAGGAAGTGTCCCTAGTTACCTGCTTCGTGGAATGTTCGGATCAGAATGGAATGGTATACAGTGCTGAAGGCTACTGATAGGTTTAAAAGGATGAGGGCTGAGGTTTCCGCCATCTCAAGGGTCATCCGGATGTCTTCCATTGCTACTAAGAGGGCAGTTTCCGTGCTGTGGTTGGATGGGTAGGGAAGCAGGGTTATCAGTTGGTAGTTGCTGAGTTTGGTCGGGTCGGCCAAGGGTTTCTTTAGGAGGGTGTTGATGGCTGGGTGTTTCTATGGTTCCGCAAAGGTGGCTATACTAATGAAGGTGTTGAGGTTAGGGTTGAGGGCCACATTGATGGCGATCGCTTCTTTGTTGAAGGCGAGATGGGGCAGAGGTCTGCCGGGGCCCTAGAGTATATGGTCCTCATGGTTGTTGTGGTTTCCTCTGTGCTAATGGTGTCCCACGTGGTGTTTTGTCTTTGTTCGTCACTGGGAGACTTCTGGAGAAAGTCAGGGAGCAAGGTTGTGGGGCGAAGTTGCTGTATATGGCTGTGATCTTGCTACAAAAGAAGTTTGATCAGTTGTTACACAGATTGTGTGATGGGCTGATTTTGCCGGTGGTAGCAGTGGGTGTGGTGAAGTCATTGACAATTGCAGAGATTTCTTTGCCACTGTTGTAGCTGGCGCTTATTAGTTCGACTAGGGCCCTCTCATAATATCTCAGAATAGCTTTTTGGTACGTAGTCTGGGCGGCTTTAAAAGCGTCTTTTTCCACTTCCCCTCTGCTGGTTCTCCCTTTCTGTTCCAGATGTTTGGAGAGTCGCTTGAGGTTTTCAATGAACCAGCTGGCTTGTGTTCTAGTTTTTGCTGTGTGGCTTTGCTTCTTGGAGGCCAGAGTGTCAGTGCAGTTGGTGACCCACTTGCTGAAGTTTTAAATGTTCAAGAGGCCCATAGGTTCTGCTTTGTTCTCGTGGAGGGTGGTCTCCCAATCCACCTCTGTAAGTCTGTTTCAGTGTCAGTGTGCTGGGCCTGCTGTGGGAGTTCTTCTGTGTTGATGGAGTTGATTTTGAAACTGTTTATGTTGTTTTCTGTCCAGGTGACCGGTCTTGGTGTGTTGATTGTGATGATGATGAAGGATGTGAAGAAAGGAGCTAGGATCTGTCCGGCGGCGTGGTGGGCTCAGTGACGCATTGGATTAGTCCCAGGTTTACGAGGCTTACAAGAAGGGTGGAAGAGTTGGGGTCAGTATGGTGTTCTAGATGGGAATTTAGGTCCCTAGGAGGATGAATGTACTTGAGTTGAGGACTAGGGGGCGATGAAGTCTGCAATGTTGCTAGCATAGTTGGCTCATGGACCCACGGGGGAGATAGACTAGGGTTCCACTCAGCGTGAAGTTTGCTCTGATTTATAATTTTAAATTGAGGTGTTGCGTGCAGTTTTCTCAGGCTTCAGAGAAGGGGGTTCAGTTGAAGATGTCTTTGTAGATGATGGAGATTCCCCCTCCAGCCATGTTTAGGCGGTCTTGCCTAGTGATGTTGTATTCGGCAGGGATGACAATTGCAACGTCCGACATTGAAGCTGTGGTCATTCATGTTTCCTTGGGGAAGAGGAGGTTCGGAGCGTCGTTTGTCAGGTCCCAAATCTCCGTGGGATGCTTACTGATCATCCAGGTGTTAAGCAACATGCATGATATTGATGTGTGAGAGGTGCAAGTATGTTTGCTGGTAGGTGTGAGTGTATGTGAAGGGTTGGGTGTGTGGGTATGTTCTTGGATGGAGTTACAAGAGCAGTGGTGCAGTTGAAAGCTATTTCCGTATTGTGTGATGTGGTGCACCAGCACAGGGTGATGTGATGTCCGGAGTTGAAGGTGCAAAGCAAAGTGTTGGGTTAGAGGTGAGTCGGGGGCGGGCCATGGTTTCTGATGATCGCCGCAGTCCAGGAGCAGACGAGTGCAGATGGGCTCAACTTTGGTGCACCACCGACATGCCAGCAGCACGCACACTGTGTGACCATGCTACATCGGACATTACATAAGTCCTGTGAAGGGATACAAGCGCAGGAAGTGGTGGGTGGGGCTGAGGAGGTGCACTATGGTACGGAAGGATAGAGGTGCGGGAAACAGATAAGGAGTAGGGGAGGAGAGACGGGTGCGGAGAGGGCAGAAAATGGGCTCATGAAGACTGCGCACAGAGAGATGGCGAGACATGTCACAAAGGTCACAAAAGAGCGAGTGAGATAGCAAAAGTTGGAAAAGGAGCAAGAGAAATAGCACAAACAGCAAGAAAAGGCAAAAAGAGCAAGAGAAAAGACACAATAAATGAGAGAAAAGGTTCAAAGAGCGAGAGAAGTGACACAAAGTCACAGAGAGAAAGAGAGGGAGAGAGAGCAAGAGAGAGTCAAGGCAGGTGCCGCAAACCGCTAGAGCCAGGTCCACAAGGGTCTTGACCGGTCAGACGACCGGTCGCAGCTAAGTCCAGGGGACTTTGCCTATGTGAACTAGTGCTTTCGTTGTCTTAAATGACTTTGTGAATTAGGGCCCTATCTTTTAATAAACATCACGCTGATAATTACTATTTTACATGCCACATTTTAGCTACTCCAGCTTCCCAGTTTACGCATGAATAGTGCTCTCGTGCTACAATCCTAGGACCTCTTTCTCACTCTGAGTCCTTCTTTATATGTACCTTAGCTTTCATTTCCCTGTCTGCTATATTTCTTCCGCGCCCACAGTAAGAGCATTCCAGACTGTTTGCACAGAGCAACACTGTTTACTTATTTAATTCATAAGTGGCTGGCTGACAGGTCGAGAAAAAACATTTTTATGTAACTGAGTCATGGTAAATTAAATTCCTCTATTCAAGTTATTTCGAAATTAGGAATTTCTTCATGTTTTATCAGTATTAACTGGCAATAGATGGCAAAATGCCAATGCAAATGTAGTATGGCTCTGTGTAGGACAACGAGGAGTATATAAATGACTGTTCTTCATGTGTTAAGGTTTAAGGAGGAATAGAAACCAAGGACTTCTGCAGAAGATTCGTCTTCCCCATGAATACAGGTAATGACTCTACCTGCCTATTAGTTTTTTTGAGTTTGGGTATGCTTAAAAATAATCAACATTTACATACCTTTATAAGTTATCCTACAAGCACCAGTACATGTGTGGGGCTTTATGAAGCAGAAATCTCTAGTATAATAGCTAAATTGGTGTCACTTATGGAAAGAGAGTAACTCGAAGTGAGAAATGACAATGTTTATTTATTCAGAACAAGCCGAGTGCCCATGGATCTAGTGAACTGATTTGGTTTGGGTATTAAATCTAGAGGCAGTGGGAGGTTTACATTTAGGGTGGTAAAATAACAATACCATCTGGGGTTGCATTATGGTAAATGCACCCTATCCATGTCTGGGCCAGAAGCACCCACAATTTTCTACACCCACTGCAGACAGCAGCAGTGTGCCAAATTACATATAAATGTGCTGTCCCCACTGCCGGTGCGAACTCTGCCTCTGTTGCATTAAGCGCAGCAGTGAAATGTGGGTCAGAGGTTTGAGACTGCCATTCTGTCTTGTAATGCAGAGGGACTGGGAGCACGTTGAGGATGAGGCAGGGACCCTCTGCAAGGCAGTGCAGCGCATCACAGGACCCAACGCAAGGGTGACTGGGAAGATCCCTGGGACCCCATAAGGTCCTGCTAAGGGGCATCCTCGATGGGATGCATTGACTGGGCACCAGTTCATTGGTGGCACAAAACTAATGAGCCACCAGATGGGCTATTGCTCTTGTACCTGTATCTGTAATACCATCAAGGGCAAAGGTGTTGCCTCATTTTTAAGGGGTCATGCCCCCATGCCAATACGGAGAAACCTGCTTGGGATCCATAACACAGAAGGTAGTGTCTGCAGTCTACTTTCTGTAATATGACCCCCTGGATTTCTCAGTTTGCCACACAATTACCATCAGACTTCTGCTGGGAGTAATGGAAAATGTTTTCTTGCCTACAGGCAGGACACCTTTCTGGTTTGTGATCGCACCTTGTAGGTGGAAGCCTTGCTTGGACTTTTTTGACTAATCTAGGGCTAGGTTTTTGCTCAGCTGATTGGAGGAGAAGTGTCTTTGTTGTAACCTGTATCCCAGGGTCCTAGAGTCAAAGCATTGCACCTATAAACCAGGGCAGAATCTGGATCCACTTGATACCCCTCAGGACTCCCCCTGACTGTAGATTCCAGAGGTATGTTTAGTCTTCTGCATTTGTTACTGCAGATTGTTTGCAGTGTGAATCATCTGCAGGAGGTAATATTGCAGAAATGAGCATGTGCATGTGTTCGTATGTTTTGTTCTCCACATGTAAAAACTATCTCCTACAACTTTGAAAATACAGGGGTGTTTTGCTCTTTGTCACAACCTTTTCACCCTCTAGGGTCTGTTGTACGAAATCATGGTTGCAAAGAAGAAGGTGCAAATTGCACACCGACAAATGTGCATTCCTTCCATCACTGTTTTTTGTGCAGTAGACCCCCTAAGTGCAATGGTTATAACCGAAACTGATTTACGTATATCTATCAGGTCTTTCTATCTAGAGTGGCACAGTGGGCGAAAAACAATGGACTGGAATGTGGCCCAACCGATCGTAAGTGGCTGAAATTAACTCAAGCTTTCCTTTCATCATTTGTTTTTTTTGATTTGCAAACAGGGTTGCATTTTGCAAAGCCACTAATGAACTAGTTAGTCACATCATAAAATGTATGTTTACAGAACTTAACAAAAGCACCTGCTTTATTAATAATGACAGGATGCAATCTCTTGTGAATGACTGTGAATACAAACATGGAGGTCTGCCACGATTTTTAAAGTAGCCGTGCCCTTTAAATGGATAGGTGCTGCATTTAAAATAGAAATGTTTCAGGCATGGAAGGCATCAGGTGGACCATGCAAAAGTCCACTGAATAACTGTCTGCTCCCCCCAAAGCCACCCACAATGCTTTCATGTGCATGGTTTGGCAGCCACCTTTGAATAGTTTTAACACCCAGTCAAATATGGGTCATGGTTTCAGTGATCGCACGGTATGTGGCATGCTGCAAGCAACAGCAAGGACCTGGTAGTCAGAGATGTTTTAAGGCATGGGCAAAGTGGGCTCTGCCCCAGGGGCCCAGCCTTTCAGGGGCCCCCTGATACAGCCAGCTCTGTTCTGCAGAGCCTTGCCATGATGACCTTTGATAAATCTTAAATAGATTGTTTTAAATACCATTTTCCTTTCATTTATTTTTAATGTGGGTGATGTGTGAGAGTACTACAGATATTTTGCAGAGAATTGTGTGTTTATGTTTCATGTGACATCAATAAACCAAGTTTCTTTTAGATCAAACCAGGACCACAAATGAGAAATGGGAGGGTGTCACAGAGATTATTTGCTGTAATATTAGTGAGCTGCTGCTGTGCTACAATATTGAAAACACATATCACTATCCCTGAATATTAGATGTAAACACATTTAGAATTTGGAGATTTTGCCTGTGCAGTGTCAGTGACCTGGCCAAAGAGGACATGAAAGAGCTGAAATTGGATCATAAATTCAAAGCTGTTCTGAACAGGGGCCACCAATATATGTTTGGCCCAGGGCCCCCTAAATCCTTAACATTTTTATGCCTGGTATCAGTGTTTGGAGAGCTGCCATTGCATCACATAATTATTTAAAACAAACAAGAAGAGGGCCCCTGTAAAAGTAATTCCAAAGGCAGAAAAACCTGGAAATCAAAGTAACAATACAGAAATCATACCTAGTCTATTTAACGGGCGGAATATCTTGCCATACCTGAAATTTGCTACACATTCATAATGGAGCCAAAATATATACATATTTATAAAAAATAAGTGAAGAAAAGAAACCATCAAATACATCAATTTAAACTTAGAAGTTAATCATAATAAATATTTTTTGTTGCCCTATTATTTTTTAAATCATTTAATTCATATAATTCCAATACAGAATAGATGTAGCATAAGGTATCTTTACAATATAGCCCAGAAATACATAATCATCTATTTACAATTTATAACGCTCTGGAAGACAAGATATGTTTTAATCCCTGACCACTCTCCTCTTCACCCACCACATTCATTCATACCTCATTCATTCATCATCTAGAAACAGTCAGAATAACATAATCCAAAAAACAAGACACATCAAACAATACAAGGACCCAAGAGCAGAAAATCTTTGCTCTTTTGTTAAAGGAAAATGAATTGGCTTTTTTCTTTAAACACATAATAGTTAACATTTAATATTCTTAGTGTATTCCAGTCATAAGACCACAAACTGGATATAATGGTTCTCGTGTCTTGCTTTCTGGCTCCGCGCCAACACGCGTTTCGGTTAAGATCCACAATCCTGGTCGACCTTCCTCAGGACACTAAATCATAAGTGCCAGAAGGCCAAAGAACAAGGGGTACAGCCAGAGCCACATCTAGAAAATACAAAAGTCTAGATGATGTATGTATATATAAGGACTACACATTTCTTATGCTAAAACTAAATATATTGGATAAATGGTGACGTTCAGGATAAAGGGTGTCACATTACCATATACCACATCATAAAGTGAACAACCATTCAAATAAAGAAACAAAAGGGGAAAGAGAAAATTATAGGTTCACCAAAAATAATCTAAAAGAAATAAATAGGTGAAATATGTCCTACAAGTGAACATAGCCTTACACCCGAAAATATATCTATCTTGTGTCTCTGTTGGAGAGAGGTGACGGAATCCAGATAGGTCCCAAGGGGAGTCCATTATTACTAACTGGTTTGGAAAAAGGAAGGTGAGGAAATGTATAAGGTGCCTCACCAGAGGGGAAATAATGATAAGAAAGCTTTCTCTATCCGCTACTCAATGAGCATTTCGAGGAGGACACAAGAAACAAGGAAATAGGCAGTCTAGGATAAATAGTAATCTATAGGTCCAGTGTATCTAAATCAAAAGGGTACAAGGAAGTCTGCTACCTCTCTAGTATGAAGAAATGAATCTTAAGAGATAGGTTGATATCCAATAGTTGATGGATCCCAGGCATCAAATGTTCTTAAATGGACATAAAGCACGAGATTAAAAGAATCTGCCGGTATCAGAGAACTCCAAGTATCACTGCTGCGTAGTACGCAAATTGCTTAGACGCATCTAAAAAAACAATGCATATATGAGATATATTCATGAGATATGCACCAAGGGGCAAAATGATGCACTGGACCTAGCACTAAAGAACAGATGTATATATCAAAGGGACAAAGTGTGCAATAAAACCACGAGAGGAATATGTGGAAATTATCAGTGAGGAGATAAATGGCCAGAGACAGGATGTACAGTCAAATATCTCGAAACTAGCTTTAGCATAATGGACTATGTTCCCTCTAGCTGAATATAGTTTTTTATTCAGTAAATAATGTCTCGAATGGCCACCCAATGGAAAAAGGATAGCAGCAAATGGAGAATGAACATGCGTGTCTTCAAGAAAAACAAAACAGGCATGGCATCTCTAACACCATCCCCTCTGAATATGCTTCTCCGTGGGGGTAAACAAAAATCCCTCACGGGGACTATATTCTCCACAAAAGATCCCCAAATATATATATATATACTACAATATATGTAATGAAACATGTAGAATGGGGATAATGGGTCGAGCTCCCAAGAGATAATAGTGTCCTATGAATAAAGGTCCCTTTAGCTTGTTCTTATATTCAAAGCCCAAAAGTAAGTCATAAGCCCCGTATGGACCCCCAGGCCTCCCGACTTACCGAATCCTAGTTGGCAAACGTACGCACATCCTCACTCCTTCCACGTTTCTCGCCTTCTCAGGATGGAAGGGAAAGAAATTAGCATTCAATGATGACGTTGACGATCATCGCATGAATATCAATCAAAGCAGGCACTCTTGAGATAGGGAAGCACCGTACTAGAATGATCAAATGTCCATATGTAAAGTAACCCAAGCATAATATTTACCAAAACAAAAAATGGAAAAGACCGAAGTAATAGAGAATCCTATAGAGGGGTCTTAGTCTCCGGCAAAGCCATGGCATCAGTTTGCAGCTTGCCTCAAAATCTCCCTGCAGAATATATGCATATGGTTTGCAAAAGCAGACTATAAGCAGAGAATCAACTATTAACAGGATCACAACCGCGCTTTTCACCTAGGTAAAGAAATACTATGATGACAAGAATATATGAGCAGGTGATACACCTAAGAAACGAAGAAGAGGGCGTAAAGCAGCGCCTCAAGTCAGGCTGAGCAATCCATGGATGCACAAAGAGGATACAAAGATATGAAAGAACTGAACCTAGCAGTTAGCTGAACAGAATCTTTTCTTTTCTGTACAATAGTTCCCAGTGTAGGTCTAAAATCAGGTGAACATTAATAATGATATGCATATATATATATATAGCCACTGTAAAACAGATTTTGTGCTAGAAAAAACCTATCAATATGAAAGATCAAAGTACTCCTTACTCTAAAACTGTCTACTCAAAGTAAATAAAGAAAATATGTTGTACAAGAGCAGCGCGCACTCTAGGAGACTAAGTAGAATGAAAAAATATTTTTACTCTGTATACAGTTAGTTACTGAGAAGAATTAAAGAGCCATATAATAAACATGCTGAACAGGGCTCAAAACACAAAACAACAGGACATCGTGCAATGGACAAACATGCAACCAATATAATTCTGGGGTTACATTTGATAGCATTCTCCCAGGGTGTAATTTCATTAAGGCCTCTTTTCTGAGAGTCAAACAGAAAAATCCAAAACACTTCTCTCTTCTTACGAAGAGCAGTGTCATCCCTTCCTCTATATGGTACAATTTTTTCAATGAACTTCCATAGGAGATCCTTCTCAGAGTGATTCATTTCTGACCAATGTTGAACAAGGGATGCAGAAACCCTGTGATTGTGGATATTAGATTTGTGCTCTCCTATTCTGGTTCTGCAATCTCGTTCAGTTTCTCCAACGTATCCAGGTCCACATGGGAATAGGATGAGATATACAATGTTTGAGGTCCTACAATTGGTCATGCCTCTCAATCTAATAGTTTTTTCTCCAATGGTTACAGAGTCCAATACTATAGCATTCTCACTGGCGTGGCACGTGCCACATTGGTGATTTCCCTTGACTGGATGGGTCTCAGTGATCGACTTTTGGCAAAAGCGTTCTCTCTCTCTCAATTTGGCAGTTCTGCAGGTTTTTATTTTTCTTTAATGCAAAAGTTGGTCAGGCAAGTTTGACCTCTTCATTGTTAATGTTCAAGAGGTGCCACTGAGAGTTAACTGCTTATCTGATCTTCTAATCAAGATTAGAGTACCATGTGACACAGACTAACTTGTCTTCTATCTTTTCATTTTTGGTCTCAAACATGCTGTCTCTGTTGCAATATCTAGCTCTTTTGAAAGAATCTTGAAAAAGGTTTTTGGGATACCCTCCATCTAAAAGTTTAGATTTAAAAACTTCGGCATGCCTCAAAAATTCCTCAATATTAGTGCAATTTCTCTGTGGTGGTAACACTTGACTAAAGGGAATTCACAGTTTTTGACAGCGAGGATGGAAGCTACTGAAGTGAAGGAGCATATTCCTAGCCGTAGGTTTAGTATATAAGGAAACTTGAAGTTGTTGATTACAATAATCTATCCATATGTCCGGAATTCCTCCTTCTCTGTGCTAGTTTTCACAGCAAATTTCAGATTGATATCACATAGGTTGATCCATTGACAAAATTAGTTTAGATCATCCTTGTTTCCACACCACGTGAAAAAGATGTCATCAATGAAACTGGACCAGTGGGTGTGTTCTCGTAAAATGGGGCAATTTCCTTATAGATATACTTGGTCGCAAAGCTACCCATATATAGATTCGCTATACAAGGGGCACATGCTGCTCCCGTACTCACTCCATTGGTATGCTAGTAAGCCTAGCCATCAAATTAAAAAACGTTTTCATTAAGGACAATCTCCAAACATGGCTGGATGAAGCCATGGTTGGAATTGTTGTTGTCCTTGTGCAGAGTCTCGCAAATAACCTTAAGGGACTGGGTTTGAGGCACATTCGTGTATAGCACCTCTATGTCCATAGTTACCAGAAATTCCTTTTGGGCATTAAAGGGCAAGCCTTGTATCTTAGAAATAAGATGACCTGTATATTTGACATAGAATAGAAGTTTATTTACCAAAGGTTTAAGTGACACGTCAATGTATTTAGACAAGAGTTCTTGGGGCTGCTCCTATGGTGGATACAATGGATACAATGGGGCACAAAGGTAGGTTAATAGTGCCTTTATGTGTTTTAGGAACCCCATAGATGACCCGTATGGGAGTATTGGTTGGTGTAAGGAATTCTGCTTCCTTTTTACAAATAACACCTTCCAGAACTGCCCTTTCCACAATGGCATGTTTTTTTTCTTTTAGCCTCATTTCAGGATCTCCTCTGATCTTTCTATAGTGTTCAGGTATCCTAAACAGTTCTTTAATTTTGGTTTTATATTCCTGTGTGTTGAAGATAACAATACCCCTGCCTTGGTCACATGGTGTGATAGTAATATTAATGTTGTCCTTCAATAAATTAAGGGCTAGATATTCCTGTTGTGACATATTGGGCGGGGGGGAGGGGTTGGGAACATATCTATTTACTTGCAACATTTTAGAAATAACTGCCTTTTCAAAGATTTCCACTTCCGGTTCTATCTGATCTAAACTTGGAATAAAGCTAGAAGGTGGTTTCAGACCGGACTGGTTCTCTTCAGTCATGGATTCATGGGTCATTAATTTGTTTTGTCTAATCCGTCTAAAGAAGGCATACAAATCTTTTATCAATTCAAATCTATCATTGGAGGTAGATTGGACTAGGCTAATCTCCTTTGTCAAAAGATCCTCTGCCACAGAATCAATATTTTCTACAGATAGATTGAAGACAGGTATGGTGTTTAGTTTCTGCAACATTGTTGGCTCCTGGTTTGTAGATATTTCTGAGGCAGGTCTGGATCCTGGAGACGCCCCCTGGGTTGGTTCCGAAATCGGGGGCAATAGTTCCTCCTTCTGTTCCCTAAAAAAAAGATTGTTGGGGGTGGACCTATTTTACTGATCCCTTCTATTGCCATACAAATCAAACTGATTCGAGGAGCCTTCTCCCTCTGAGTCAGTTGTATCCTAAAAAGTAATAATCTTTTTACTTGTCTACGTCTGTTGCTCTGATTGAATAGGGCCTTCTCTGGGAACACACATAATGGAAAATGTACGTGTATACATACACATACATTTTTACAAAGCGACGCATTGACCTACCAGTCTGTTGCACTGTTCTTCGGAATGCCTTCACTCACACATGAGGAAACCAACAGCAGAAGTGGCCTCAACCACAGACACCTGCTGTGTTATATGGTGGGCAGAAGAAGCATATGATTGACCGTGCAACTTAACAATGGATGAAAATGGTTGCCTGAAAATTCTCTGTACATAAGTATGTTAAGGTCTATATATTTTTATTAAAATGAAAAGTTCTTGGCTCACATCAGATCCAATGACTTGTTTCCTTCCCGACGTATGCATACACTCTGTAGCACACCTCATTTTAAACATAGACAAGCATTACAAAAGCCTATGGGTCTGGCATCCTTTTGGCTTTGTAATTTTTTTTGTTTTGTCATGGTTTTTGTACAAAATTATTGTTGTGGGGAGCTGCTGGCCACTCACCACTATTACAAATTTTGGGATAAAAGTAAAAATAATTTTTGGTCTCCAAAAGTATACATTGTCATGGGACTCCCTGGCACTGGAGGGAACTTCTTTGATGGTGGATGTGCTCCATGGTAAAGAGCAGAGTGGTTGTCCCTCACAATGACGTTAGACAGTAGCTATAATTTCTGTAAAATCAAAAGGTCTTGGCTAGCTTCAGACCAATAAATAAAGGAGACCATATCACCTTTGTTGTTTTATCTCTAAAATGGCTCCCCCTTGAAGCACGCAGAATGTATAATTGAATGAGTATTACTTAGAGAGACCTGAAGCTAAAACCTCACCTACTCAGACCAGAAATTAAGTATTATAGGGGGTCCTCGAAATGTGAGAAGCCAGAAGTCTTTCTGATGGGAAGCGCATAACTCAGCATGAAGTGCACCCCGCACAAGCCTTCAAAAAACACCCTTCAAGGACTACTTGCTGACAAAGCATTGAGATACATAGTGAAAATACAAGCACCTTTAGTTTCTTTTCAAACATATGGGGGACTCCTACCCCTCCACCAATGATGATTTATAGATGAAACTCTGCCACATTCTGTTTACATTAAATGTAAATTATTTTTGTTTCTTATAACTCTGTATTACATTGAAACATGTTGCTCCTCAAAGTCTGCAAATCCTGCTGACTCTGCGGGAGCCTAAAAGTTGAAAACATATAAAGGGGAAAGCATGTTTCAGTTATCTGAGGTTGTCATGTTAAATGGTGGGATATTCAAATGGGTTTCTTGTCATCTGGTCTCGCCCAGTCCTCTGTTTCAGTGGCCTCTTCCATGGTCATGGTGGCCCTCTGCTTCCTCTCCAGTTTCAATGAAATCAAAATGGCTAAACATTTCTTTTTCTATTTGCAGAATGAAAGCTGCTCTGGCAACTGCGTTTGTCTGCACACTGCTGCTTGTCATGGACTTAGCAGTGATAGGTAATGTAAATATCCATTATTAGACACTATTGAGTTTATTTGCAATGTACAAAGCTGCATTTTCATTGTTATCTTCATATTATATTTCCCTTGTCACAAGCCCATTGTCTAAGTCCTTGAGCACTTGCATCTCTGTTGGACTTTCTCTCCACAGTGCTCTCTGGGAAGCACCTGGTTCCTCTCCTAGAGACTGGAAGGCTAGATTTATGTTGCTCTTCTGAAAATAAGATTATTCAGCAGCATGTTCTGAAAGTATTGTACTACGGAATATCGAGGCTAGGAATATCGAGATACATTGATATCCTGTACAGAATATTGAGGGACAAAATAAGGTAAGTGGTTATGGAGGAGGTATAGATTAACTATTCCTAACTCCATATCTATAGACCTTAAAGATATATATATCAGTAAGGTACATATATGTGGAGTTACCTATAGAAAATCTATACTTACTTACCTTTCAATATTTTGTCCTTCAGTATTTTGTGTGCAACACTTGGTGCCATCGAGATTCCTAAGTCGATATTTTGGGGGAAACAACGTTTACATCACGGATTTTACTCCGCGATGCAAACACAACGCGGTTGTTACAATGACTGCGTTGTCACAACACACTACCATTACAACGCAAGTCGTTACAGCGTCTTGCGCTAGATGGCGCTCTAGGATAAGGAATAGTATGATTTACTATTCCAACACTTTCCCTAGAGTTGCACACACTGGAGTTGGAATAGCAAATCATACTATTCCTAAGTCCAGTGCGCCATCTAGCACAAGTCGTTGTAACGACTTGCGTTGTAATGGTAGTGCGTTGTGACAACGCGGTCGTTGTAACTACCGTGTTGTGTTTGCATCGCGGAGTAAAATCTGCGATGTAAAGAGACATATTCATATTTTGGGTGCTCACCTTCTGAAGGGCACTGTAAAAACATGGCCTCACCACTAGAAAACGTTATCAGACACAGAGATAGTAAACAAGACATGATTTGATGCAAGGACGCATGAGATGGATCTCAGAGAGTGAAGTAAAAAAGATTAAGGGCCTGATTTAGGGTTCAGCAGAGAGGGTACTCTGTCGCAACGGCAATGGAGTACCCTCTCCACTAAATTAAACTCATTTAGAGTCGGGCAGAACTTAAGTATCTCAGCAATTTGATTTGATTTGAAAGTTTTATATAGCGCGAACGTGACCCAGGCGGGTATCAGATGCTTTACAATTAGGATAGGTATTACATGAATATGCATAAAACAACAAGATATGAGTGCGTCACAAATAAGGTAGGGCGGATATATGCCATGGAGAGGAATATTCGATAATGTTCTATACATAAATGAGCTTGGCAGGCGAATGCTGGGATTCAAAGGTGTCCAACAATCTAGTAGTCAAACAGGGGGCATTCAATAAGCAGTGGGGCAAGGGGCGTGTTATCGTAAAAACTTGGACATTAGGATTTTTTTACTTCCTTTTTGAAGGTAGCAGTGGAAGAAATTCATCGGACTTACGGTGGAAGAGAGTTCCAAATCTTTGGGGCACCACCAGAGAAAGCTCTGTGACTCGTTCTCCTTTTGTGGAAGATCTGTGGTTTTAGGAGCAATGAACTTGCACTTCTTGGCTGTCTGCAACCTCCAGATAGTTCTATTTTTTGAGTCAGATAAGTGGGAGTCTTGAGATGTAGGGCTTTGTGGATCATGCAGGCTATCTTTAGCTGTATTCTAGCTTCATATGGCAGCCAGTTTAGGGATTTGAGGGCTGGGTAGATGTTCTTGTTTCTTTGGTACCTGTGATCAGTCTAGATGCTGCATTAATAGAGGCTCTTAGTGGGGCCAAGTTATATTTGGGAAGTCCACAGAGCATGGAGCTACCATAGTCTAGCCTAGGCAGTACCAGAGCTTGAACCGCCATCTTGAAGTCCTCCTGTAGAAGGAATGGTTTTAGGTTCCTTAGTGTGTTCATCTGGTGTGTAGAACCCTTGCTTAAATTGCTAATGTGATTCTGCATGTTCAAGTGCTTAGCAAGTGTGATTCCGAGGGAGTTTGCAGAATCGGTAATGTGGGGAGTGCAGATGAAGGCCGTAAGATGTTTCAGCCAGTGGTTGATCTTGGGGGTGTGATTAGGCGGAGTGATGACAAGGAATTCTGTTTTGAAGGTGTTGAGGTGGTTGTCACTTAGCCAGTTTTGAGTATCCATAAGGGTAGAGTTGAGTGAGATGAAGTCTTCAGGGGAGGTGATTTTCAGATAAAGTTGAGTGTCATCCGCATACATATGGAAGAGAATGTTCGCGGAGTTCAGAGCGTTTGCCAAAGGTTCTAGGAATATATTCAAGAGTATCGGTGATAGTGAAAACACCTGTGGAACCCCCATAGAAACTGAGGAGGTCTGGGATCGGGATTGATTTACCTTTACTTTCTGTGATCTATTATGGAGGAAGGAAGTAAACCAATGCAATATCTTGACCTGAAAAGCCCATCTTGTGTTCAAGGATGGATAAGAGATTGTCGTGGTTAACAGTGTCAAAAGCTGAAGAAAGGTCAAGGAGAATCAGGAGGCATGCTTCATTTTGGTCTAGCATTTTCAAGATGTCATCCATAATGTGAGTGAGAGCAGATTCCATGCTGTTACCTCTTCAAAATCCGGACTGATGTTGGTCCAGAAGTTGGAAATACTCCATGTGTGCACAAAGTTGCATCTGCATGCATTTTTCCAGCAGTTTAGCCAGCGTGGGGCTGGTGGATATAGGCCGTAAATTATTGAGATCAGATCTGACTGCATTAGGTTTTTTTAGAATGGGGGAGACCTACTCTATTTTTAGGCAGTCGGGGATGGTGCCTTGCGACAGTGAGGTGTTGACAATCTTTGTCCATGGGGGAGGATGGTATCCTTGATGTCTTTGAAGATGGGTGGTGGTAGCGGGTCAATGAAATGATTAGATGGGTTGATCACCCGCAGAGTGTTAAATATGTCTCTTTTGCTGAGGGGAGTAAAGGAGATCCAAGAGGCGTCGTTCTTGGTGCAAATACCAGAGGGAATGGTCTCCTCATGGTGAGCTGGAGGAGCAGCCCTCCCAGATGTTGGGACAATAGCCCTCTTTGCTTCCAAGTCGATACAGATGCTTTTTGTTTTCTCTGTTAAGAAGGCTGCCAAATCGTCGCATGATAGAAGGCCGTCGCCAAGGTCAGAGCTGTTGGGTGTCTTGCCCGATTGTTGTTTAACAATTTCAAACAGTTTCTTGGGGCGATTTTTTGGTTTGATTGAGTTGGGTTCAGATGAATTCAGCCTTTGCAGCTCTGATTTTTTGTTATAAGTGTTCCTGACAGATCTAAGGTGAATTAGTTGTTCATTGGAGGATTCTGATTCTCCAGGATCTTTCAGCTACCCATAGGTTACGGCGTTCAGCGTTTAGGTTGTCGTTGAACCAAGGTTTGGAGATTTTGAAGGAGGCACTTTTTTGTTGTAGAGGGGTTACTTCGTCCAGGACGCCAGCTATGGTGGTATTATAGAAATCCGTGAGGACATGAACATCAGACATGTCCGATTGAGGAGTCAAGGCCTTTCTACAGCGTGTTGCTAAATCAATAGAGTTTATATTCCTAAGGTTCCTTTTCCACTGCTTCATTTCCTTGGGTTGGACCCTCTTCAGGGACACCTCCTTGTTAATTAGGAAGAAAATGCTGTAATGGTCAGACCAATCACAAGGGATAATGGCATCTATTGAGATGGTTTTTCCTTTGGAGATGATGTGGTCCAGAGTTTCACCCTTGTTATGGGTCGGACTCTTGCAATATTGTGTCAGCTCGTGCTTCAATAGGAAGGATTTTAGACAGTTTTCAGCTTGATCGTTTGGGTTAGACCAGTGAAGGTTGAAATCTTCCAGGAAGATTTGGGAAACTAGGGTGTTATAATTGGAAGAGATGATTTCCAATAATTGTTCAATGAAGAAAAGATTGTCTCCAGGGGGGTGGTATAATGTGTGTAATTTCCATACTGGGCGGTGATTGCTAGAGATGTTGATGCATAGGTACTCACTGGAGGCTAGAGTGGAGGAATCAGAATGTGAGACCGAGAGTGTATTTCAGTGTATTCAGGCTAATCCTCCACCTTGTTTTATAGATCTGTCCAATCGAATTATGTCATGGCTAGGTGGGACTAGAAGGTCAAGGATAGGGGTGGACAAGCCATTTAGCCAGGTTTCCGTGAGGATGATGATATCCAGCTCATTGTTTTGAATGAGGTCAAAGATATCGGCTGCGTGTTTACTCGCTGATCTGCAGTTGAGTAGTACGCATTTCAATTGGAGAGGTGCATGGGCAGTCGGAGTCTGCATGATGTTCACTCGCTTGAGGTTGTCATTGTTTATAACTCTGAGGTTGTGTGAGGGTTCCCTGTTCGGGTTTGGATGGATGGCTTGGATTAAGCCCAGAGGGGCCTTGCATGATGCCAGAGGGGACGTGTCGGTGTTTAATGGGAGGGCATAAGAGAGGAGAAGAACATCAATATCACTGTTCGATAGCTTGGTCTTCATTCTTCTGGGGTGGGAGGGGGCATTGGGGAGTGGTAAAGTTTTTGAGGTAAGGTGAGAGGGACTCATGTCTGAGACAGGGGTTGCGCCTGTGAGGCTCAAGGGCAGGTCCCCTAGTGCACATAGCATTCTGAGCAGGGGGAGATGATCGATAGAGAGGGCTTTCAGTTCATGAAATTCATCCGTGAGTAGGCGCAGGTGGAGAGAGATCTCTTCAAGGCATGCAGCCAAGTCTGAGTGTTGGATAAAGGATAGTGGTTGTGTGGATAGTTCCGCCAGAGATGTGATGTCTCGAGGGAGATCTGGTGGGTCAAAAGCGGCAATGGAGAGGTCAGGGGGAGCCAGTAATTCAATGATGTCTTGTGTAGTACCAGTTCACATGGAGAGAGGATAGGGCAGTGGTGGGGTGAGCTACATATAAAGGATAGGAGGTGGGTGAAGGGGGGTGGGATGGAATGGATTGGATAGAAACCATGGAGGGCAAGAGCCTGGAGCCCGGTTGAGATGGTGGCGTGTTTGGCAGTATCGTGCAAAGGAGATCACCAGGAGAGAGAAAGGGCAGTGGAGAGTGAGGGGATAACCTGCCACTGGGATCGTGGTGTGACCGCTTAGTGATCAGGGAAGTATATGTCGATGTAGAGCCATTAGCCACCTGAGTCTATGGTCGAGTTGAGCGTGAGGGGTCTGGCAAAACTAACTCAGGGGATTGAGAGGATCCGATATCACATAGGTGGTGGGGAGAGTTATGAGGGGTTGAGGGCCTCCCAGTTGCAGTGGTGGGTGTGAGAGTGATATTGTGTGTTGTAGGATGTATTAAGCCGGAAAGATTGGACCGAGAGTGTATTTCAGTGTATTCAGGCTAATCCTCAACCCTGTTTTATAGATCTGTCCAATCGAATTATGTCATGGTTAGGTGGGACTAGAAGGTCAAGGATAGGGGTGGACGAGCCATTTAGCCAGGTTTCCGTGAGGATGATGATATCCAGCTCATTGTTTTGAATGAGGTCAAAGATATCGGCTGCGTGTTTACTTGCTGATCTGCAGTTGAGTAGTACGCATTTCAATTGGAGAGGTGCATGGGCGGTCGGAGTCTGCATGATGTTCACTCGCTTGAGGTTGTCATTGTTTATAACTCTGAGGTTGTGGGAGGGTTCCCTGTTCGGGTTGGCATGGATGGCTTGGATTAAGCCCAGAGGGCCTTGCATGATGCCAGAGGGGACATGTCGGTGTTTAATGGGAGGGCATAAGAGAGGAGAAGAATATCAATATCACTGTTCGATAGCTTGGTCTTCATTCTTCTGGGGTGGGAGGGGGCATTGGGGAGTGGTAAAGTTTTCGAGGTAAGGTGAGAGGGACTCATGTCTGAGACAGGGGTTGCGCCCGTGAGGCTCAAGTGCAGGTTCCCTAGTGCGCATAGCATTCTGAGCAGGGGGAGATGATGATAGAGAGGGATTTCAGTTCATGAAATTCATCCGTGAGTGGGCGGAGGTGGAGAGAGATCTCTTCAAGGCATGCAGCCAAGTCTGAATGTTGGATATAGGATAGTGGTTGTGTGGATAGTTCTGCCAGAGATGTGATGTCTCGAGGGAGATCTGGTGAGTCAAAAGCAGCAATGGAGAGGTCAGGGGGAGCGAGTGATGCAATGATGTCTTGTGAAGTACCAGTTTGCATGGAGAGAGGATAGGGCAGTGGTGGGGTGAGCTACATATAAAGAATAGGAGGTGGGTGAAGGGGGGTGGGATGGAATGGATTGGATAGAAACCATGGAGGGCAAGAGCCTGGAGCCTGGTTGAGATGGTGGCGTGTTTGGCAGTATCGTGCAAAGGAGATCATCAGGAAGGAGAAAGGGCAGTGGAGAGTGAGGGGATAACCTGCCACTGGGATCGTGGTGTGACAGCTTAGTGATCAGGGAAGTATATGTTGATGTAGAGCCATTAGCCACCTGAGTCTATGGTCGAGTGGAGCGTGAGGGGTCTGGCAAAACTAACTCAGGGGATTGAGAGGATCGGATATCACATAGGTGATGAGGAGAGTTATGAGGGGTTGAGGACCTCCCAGTTGCAGTGGTGGGTGTGAGAGTGATATTGTGTGTTGTAGGATGTATTAAGCCGGAAAGATTGGACTTGGAAATCGCTGCTTTTTGAGAATAGGGAAAATATTATCCATCTTAGCTAAATTGTCATTGGATGCTTTAATTACGATAATAACGTTGTTGTAGAGGGTGATGGTGGCATACGCATTGAAAAAGGGCGAGGGCGAGGCTGAAAGATTGAGGCCATGCGGGGTTTTCCTGGTACCCGATATACGAAGCATAGAGTGGAAGACAGACCTCCAACGAGCTCATTTTCTGGAGTAGAACATGAGGTCATTAGATAGTTTACCCTTGTTGACACAAAAGTAAACATCTGAGAGTATTGTTCCGGGGCAGGTTTAGAGTAACCGGTGTTTGTGTTTTTTGGCCGCATTTTTGGAGAGGTTAGGTGGGTAAATAACAGTGAAGGAGTTGGGTCCTGTGGGGACAAGACTTATATCCATTATGTGAGAGGTCAAGGTGAGACCTTGTGAGGGCGGGAGCAAAATTACGGTATCCTAGTGCTTTTTGGGGTTTTTTTTATAAAGAAAAGACCAACTGGCGATGGACCTAGGTGCCAGACTAAACTGCTAGAGGTTTGTAAGGGGTCAGAGAGAGACAATCAGGCCGGTAAGAACAGAGGCCGAGCCCCTTTATAGTATGGCAGATCATTAGAATGAACCAGATGATAGGACCTGCAAGTTTTCCTCTTAGATGTATTAGATTGCAAATAGGATAGAGACAGAGCCCCTTTATAGTATGGCCGATCCTTGGGATGAGTCAGATGATAAGACCTACAGGTTTTCTTCATAAGAGTATTAGAATGCACATAGAGTAATCCCACCTTCCTTTTAATGCCAGTGAAAGATGAACCAGGTCCTCTTTTAATTTCTATGACCACCTGTGCCGATCCTCATGAGACTGTTCCCTATGGGCTGGTAACGGTGGCTATCTTGATGAGGTTTTCAAAGCAAATGGAAAGGAAAGAAGGTAAAATGGACTCCAGGCCAAGACTGATTTCCAGCTGCCGTGATCGAGCTGACCGGAGCCAAGCCCTCCTGCCATTGTCACTAGGCGCTGGTATTTAGTGTGCACAATGACCAAACATATGTAATATTGGCTCCGGGGCTCCGGTGAGCACTAAGGGGAGAGAGATATGGGAAGTCTGGATAGGACCCCCAGCAGCTGTGCTAAGCAAAAGCCATGGACTGTGCTGGCAGACCCAAACGGGGCCTGGCGTTGATGAGGCACCTTTTTCTGGTGTGAAGGCAGCAGGTTCCCAACACCGCGAGTCAGGTCGTGAGACCCCCTTGCTTAGATGTGCAAGGCAATGATCCCAGAACCAGCGCGGTGGTCTCCAAGCAGCCCCTGCAATTGTGAGCCTTTCCGCAGCCGCTTCCAAGGGGGATGGCACAAGAGAAACAGGCTCACCCTCCTCCCGGGTGTAA
Source organism: Calotriton arnoldi (assembly GCA_963921515.1). Taxonomy (NCBI): domain Eukaryota; kingdom Metazoa; phylum Chordata; class Amphibia; order Caudata; family Salamandridae; genus Calotriton; species Calotriton arnoldi. The sequence goes on from CAWUFW010024123.1 coordinate 41,742, forward strand.
CCGGTCCCGCTAGATCGCTCCCATGGGAGCAGCGGTCATGTCACTCACAGTGACCCTCATCTCACCTGAAACGAGCAAGCCAACAAAACTGAGGTTCCAGTCATAGGGAGAGTCGGGTGGGATGCCAGAACTGCTGCTAAGCTACATCCCGGAGGAGCTGGATCCCTCCAGGCAGGCTGGTGAGGGCTCGACTGCAATGGAGACTACTCTGTCTATGTGGCTGAAATACACCTCTGATGATCGCTGGCGTAAGGGCCATCGGAGATTTGGCCATTTGTCTGCCTGCTCTATTTACAGTAGGCAGACAAATGCCCAGTTTTTCCTTTCATACATCGCCATCCAAAATGTGGCGGTCAGTGAAAATAAAAACATTTTGTTGACCCCCACACCATGGGAAATGGGACAATTGCTTTTTTTTTCAAAAACAAAATCACACTTTAATGGCAGTGTCATATTTTCATTGACAGAAAATCACCTCTAAATTATTTAGAAAACATGCTGTGTGGCCTTAAGAGTGACTTATGCCCCAGTGCATAAACCTTTGTCTCACTGTGGCCAAGACCAGGGTCCAGTGAGTGGCTCAGATGAGGAAGTATATCAGTTTGAGTTCTTGTAACATTACAAAGAATGTGTGAATAACCACCGTGACTCAGGTAGGTGCTGCTGTTTTAGCTGGATCTGGACAATACAGGTGTGGAGAGGTGTGGTGCAGCGGCCAGGGCAGCTGACTTCGGAGCACAGGGTTCACGGTTCGATCCCCAGCTCCGGCGGCAGCTCAGCTCAGCACCATGTGACTCTGGGCAATAGCTCACTTAATTTCCACTACGGCCCCCAGCGCCTTGAGACCCGTAAGGGTGAGTAGCTGCGCTATATAAAAACGGACTTACTTTACTTTACTAATGTATTAGTTATAGCTTAGCCAAATAAATGTAGAAATTACATAAGACACGAAACACATCTGTTCAAAACCAACCCAGAGCAGAGATCTTCCTTACACTACAGACAAAGCATCCATCCAAACAATACCAACAGTTATCTGCATCTTGAATCCACTGCCGGGTTGTGTCATAAATGATAGCATGAAAGCCTTGGAGTAACTTGGTGTTCCTTTGTGTGGGATTAGCTCAGGTTTTCCACAACCTTTCCCTAGTCTGCCACAAACTGTAGTAATGACATCTCTGAACCTGGGGAAGTCCAAATATGAGAGGTAATACTTCATGCCCATTGAAACTGTCAGACTGCAGGTGGTGCAGGTGGACCTACTTATTACACCCGTGTGACAACAGCAGGGAAGGGCATTACTGTGGGCTTCAAATTTATTTGAAATCCATTAGGAATCAATACTTAAAAATATCAAAGCAGACGGTCTATCCCAAGACGTACTCAACAGGCTATACAACAATAACCGCGAAAAAGAGGCTCCTGAGAATTGGAAATTTGAATATAATAACCTAGATATCCTAACAAACACAACAGGATTTACAACTCCCAGGGACAAGAGGCCACTAAAATTAGTCATCTAAATATAACATCCTATATATACTAAACAAACACAACAGGCTTTGCAACAACACACAGGGACCTGAGGCCACTCAAACTCAGCAATTTTACTAAAATTATCTGGAAATACCAGACAAACACAGCAGGGTTTTCAACAACTCCTGGAGACCATAGGCCACCCAGACTCTGTAATTTAAACATAGTAACCTAGATATCCTAGACAAAAACAGCAGGCTTAACAGAAAAATCCAAGAATCAGGTGTCACTAAGAATCAGAGATCAACTATAAGCACTTAAAATTCCAACACCAACTCTTCAACTCCAGGCACACTGCACAAGCATTAAATCACAGAGGGAACGGAGGTCACTCAGAATCAGCAATAGGCCTGGACTTGACATTGCATAACTGTATTTAATGCACTGTAAATTTAGGTAAAGAATCAAGCACACATATATACAAATTTAAAGTGAATGCCAAAAGCTAAAATAAATGTTTCTGAACCGCTTCGCTGTAGGAGTAGCTTAGAGCAACAATCACTGAAAAAAGCTTGTTTGTTATACATAGTAAAAAAACATTACAAAAACACAAAATTCACACTTAGGCGCATTTGCAGCCATTTTGAAATGTTTTGTCTTTACGAGAAAAGCCGATTTCAAGATGGATGCTGCTATGGCACAACACGTGCTCACACATTGGCAGTCATTTTGAAATGGATTCTGAAAGAAAAAGCATTCCAAACTGTGTGAATGTGTTGTGACTTCACAAGGCACGCATTCATGTTGTAATGCACCAGAAGACATTTTGACTTTTTTTCTGAGTGTAATTTACTGTTTGAAGATGAGTGATGGCCTATTATTCAATCTGTGAATTAGGTTAGAAAACAGTAAATACAGGAGTGGAAAAAGCAGTGTGTAATGAGTCACAATTTTCCTAGTAAGATGAAATCTTCTTTATTTAGGTTCAGGGAGTAGGCTCATCAGTGCTTCCATTCACACCGGCCAGCATCTCTCTAACCGTCAACCCTCGAACCCCCATAGCTAGCATCCCAGAGTCACGCTAAGAACCCTGGCGTGCTATATTCCACAAAGAAACATACCTTAATATGAGGATACAACATCTTCCCCTTTACAGCAAAGAAAACAAAAAAATAAACAAGGAAAGAGAAAGAAAATGAAAATAAAGAGAAAAAAACAAAAAACAACTTACATAATGATCATGATAACAAGTACATGGGATAGACTACCTAACATTCCATATATTATACATCATAATCAAGTAAATAACTTTGTTGCTTTGAAACACGACCAGATCTGGTAGTGATAATCTCAGAACCTTTGTCTACAGCAACTTCTTCATCATAAGAAACTGCAGCAGAGCCTTCTAATAAAGGAGACGCCCCAAAATTATTTGCAGGAACCCCTAGAAGATTCTCTTGTCTCATGTCTTCATCTATAGAAAAATCACATTCTAGAAACATCTCTACTGGAAAAAGATATTACTTTTAGGGACGTTTAACCTCTTCATAAGAATGCTCTTTTGAAAATCTTCTAAAAGAACTAAGTTCTTTTTTGACCACTAGCGATTATCTTCTAACAAAACAGCGGTACGAGCCACTTTAAACACCTTAAATGGTCCATTAAAATGAAAATCCACCTTTGACCTTTTAGGCCTCATATTATGTAACATCACCCAATCACCTACATTCATTTTGATATTATTCAAACAATGTGTTTGATTGGGGCTTTTTTTCATTCCGTTCTGTGAACTTTCTACTTTACATCTCAACTCTTCATCCATTAACCTTTCTTGCATCACTTTATCATCCAACTATGTGGGTAGTAAACCTGTACGAGCCTCCCTACCTCTCAGCAATGAAAAAGGAGAACCTCCAGTGACAGTGTGAGGTGTGTTGTGATAGGCACACATCGTATATCTCAAAAACTTCTTCACATCTACATTACAAGTGATAGCCATTTGAATCCCTTCTTTAAGTATTCTATTCAGATAATTTCTTTGATGGTCTTACATATTTTGTGGATTATGCTGGGTTTCTCACAAAGATAATGACCTACACCAGGCAACCCTTTCAGCAGTGCCCAGTACTTATTCAAATTCTTAAACACTTCATGATTCATACTGGAATTGGTGGAAATATGCGATCAAAGTTCTGTTATGTTCTTGTCCTTAACTCTTAGAGTGTCGCTACGCTTGACTTTCCTCGCTCTAGCAACTGCTTGTTTTAAATCTTCATCCTTATACCCTCTGTTCCTGAGTCTCAGGACTGTTTGATTAGTGTGTTCATCAAATTGTTTATCTTCACTGCAATTCAAACGCATGCAGATCATTTCCCATAGGAGATGGGCCCGTTTGGTACATGGTGGATGTACACTTTGATAGTGTAGGATATAATTGACTGCTGTTTCCTTACCGAACAGGGTACTCTGAACGGTGTGATTCTGTATGTACAATTCTACATCCAAGAACTGTATGCGGGTTTGGGACATGCTCATTGTAAACTTCACATTAAACAAGTTATTGTTTAGGTAGTCAAAATACGCTTCTGATGTCCGTCTCTGTACCTGTCCAGACAATGATAACATCGTCAATATATATCATCCCTAATAATGAACATCCTTCACCCATTGTGCAGCTGATGGAGCCCAAGCATGTACATGAGCCACCCACCCCATGAAAAGATTTGCATACGATGGGGCAAACTTGGACCCCAATACTGTTCCCTGTAGATGTTGGAAGCATTTGTTATCGTACAGAAAAAAGTTTGAGTTCTACCATTTCCAATAACATCTTGTTATGTTCATAGTAGTTGGCCATGTGCTTCAAAACGAAAAATTCCACTGCCTTGCATCCATATTCCAATTTGATACACCTGTATAATGACTCCACATGGACTCATCCCATACGAAATCTTCGAACTTATTCAGTATGTCTGTTGTATCTCTGATGAACGATGGAAAGTCCATTACCAGGGGTTTGAGGAATGAGTCTACATATTGTGATAAGTGCTCTATTATTGATCCAATGCCGGAAATTATGGGACTACTCAGAGGGAAGTCCCCTTTTTTATGTATCTTCAGTAGAAGATAAAGACTTGGAAATCAAGGACATACAACCTTTAGAAAGTTATATTCAACATCAGACAATAAGTCCACTTCTTTCCAATGGGACAATTTGTCATGTATTTGAAGTGTTGCTAGGGCATAAGGGTTTTGGTCAAGTTTTAGGGGTCCATTACGATGTGGTCGCAAAAGGCTGCGACTGTCGGTCCAGGCCTTTCTGACCGCATCGTAAAATGCTGGTCCAATTCTTTTCTGACCGCCTCATTGCGATGGACGTTGTCGGAAAGGAATCCGAATGGTCATTCTGACTGGCTTCCAATGGGCTCGGAGAGCCCGCCCGCCAGTCGGAATGCGGCTAGTAATCCCAAGGATGGCTCTTTCCGTCCTTGGGGTTACGATGTCGGGTTTCGGCAGCCTTACCGTGCTGGCCTTTATGACATAGAAAGGCTGTTGGAACACGACTTTGGGGGGCCCCAGCAGGGCCCCCTTGGGTGTACGGTCTCCAGTTGGAGGCCGAGGGGGCACCTATGGTGCCCCGCTGTTGATCCCTGCACCCCTTGGCAGGCGCCACAAGGTGCCTGCCACGGGGTGCAGGGATGAACTGCACCTCCTATTTTACAATGGGAGCATGTATTCCGGTTGAATACATGCTCCCATTGTAAAGAATAGGAATGCGACCGAACAGTACCCGGTCTCATCCTAATTAGTTAGTTGGGACCGCCGACCGGGTGCTGGTCGGTCCCATGACCGAGACGATGTCAAGCAGAGGAAACTCCGCCCAACAACGTAATAGGCCCCTAAGTATCATTTAACATTCTATATGTCTCCTTATTGTAATCACTTTTATTCATTAGAACAATACAGCCCCCATTGTCTGCATCACGTATGATCAGTGAGCTTTTGTTTGCTATACTAGAGAGCGCTAGTCTTTCTTTCTTGGATAAATTGTCTTTACAAAACTTTTTAAGGGTAGTAAAAGCTTTATCTTCCAAGCAGTGCAGATCCTTAGTCATTTGTTGAATGAAAACATCAATACTTGTCAAATGCGCACCATGAGGATTAAATTTACGGTGTACATGTAATCCACTATCAGAAGTGTAGTCTTGTTCAATGCAAACAATGGCGGTAAGAAAGAACACGTCAGACGCCAAAGCCATGAGGACATGGTTTCAAGGGCCAAACACGGGTAAGCTACTGATACATAATGTGCTTCTTTTTGATTTGGTAAAGCGTACGCTTGAAGAAGGCGTATGCTCACGCATGTGTATACTGCTACAGAATGAAAACATATATGGGCTATTTGAACTTTCCCAATCTTACGATCACATGTGTGTATACTGCTACAGAATGAATACATATATGGGCTATTTGAACTTTCCCAATCTTACGATCACGTGTGTGTATACTGCTACAGAATGAATACATATATGGGAAATTTGAACTTTCCTAATCTTACGATCAGGCAATATATATGTATGGCATTTCGAGCCGTTGACAGATTGTTGACTCAGTGTAAATCGAATGTATTACTGTCCGCGGAATATGAGCTGCGGATGTAGAGGATTTATGCTGTAGTTGATGGAGCCCCCTCTTGTTTGGTATGTACAGATATATGGTAAAAGGAAACATGCCGGCATAAGAAGCACTATCTATGTGAATCCCAAATCACCACTAGGAATAGAATGCGATAACAACTAAGGCACCTATAGTTAGTATAACCCAAACAGGATTCAGGGAAAGAAATCTATAAATAATATGTTAAATTTGTGAATTCCTGTCACAATGCACACCGTTTATTCCTCATGTAGCTTAAGATAATTGGCCAAATCTAAAGAAAATGGGTCTGACAGCGCCGCATTTGAGGGCATTACTTTGTTGCCCTGCATGTAACATAGAGGTATGTATACATAAACTAATACGACTTCCCCCCACCTTTTTCATTTTTTCGTTTTGGATAAGACTGGTAGCAGACAGTGTGCTTCTTGGCAAATGGACAGTTAAATTACATTCTGCTGTCGAGACCAGAGAAAATCGTGTGTATGCTGTAGTAAGATCAATTACGAGTGGATGAGATTTGAGCTGTATGCCTTAATAGTGCATATCTGTTGACACTAGAGTGAATCTTGGGAGAATTCCAATATGCTGAAAGTGTAGACAATTTTAGAATCACTGTTGAGTTATAGAAAGTGGGTGGCAACACTCATGATGGCTCTTATCCTTAAGGTTCACAGGATCCATAGATGGAAATTGTGTCCATACAGGGGACAACTGATGGACATTTCTCTTTTCAAAATATAGAAGATTAATACATTATTTCTTATAGGGTAAGTGAATGAGATTTGTCAGCTGATATGGAAACGATATGGTATATAGGTTTTGAGGTGTGGTGTTTTATGCACTTTGTCACTTTCTTTTCCTTTTTGGAATAATTTAACTTCCCCTTAATGTCCTATGCTTGCGTACCTACAGTAAAGATATAGGAACAACATTGAATCACACCAGAGGCAGAGCCCTGGTTAAGGTCACCGTAGTCATCAAATATGGTGGATTGGTAGGCAAGGTGGGCATGTGGATAACTGGTGCTTTTTTCTGACTATTTGTATAAATATAGTAATGATTTGAGAGAAATCATTATTTTAACTGTTTGTTGGTGATGGTGTCCGGAAAAAGAATTATGTGACAATGTTTAACAAAGTGATCCTTTCTTTATTTCTCTTACCCTTTATTGAGAATAATTGATAATGTTTTCATAGGAAATCTGACAAGAAAAAAGAGGATAATTATAAAAGAAATGAGGCAATTTGTAAATGAATTATAATGTGTACCACAATGTAAACAACCTGTCTCTTATGGTACACATGTGTATATAGATGAAATGTAAAGTTGTAAGATTTAATAAGTAATGTAAGTTATGTGTATAGCCCTGAAGAAGCCCATAACTGGGCAAAACGCGTTGGCTGAGAGGAAATTGTTTTTCTTGACTTGAAGGTGCTTGAATATAGAATTGCAATATTCAAGGAAATTACCTCTCAATTCATCTATTTTTGAACAAGCAAGATTTGGTGTTTAATTTTTGCTTTAAAGTTTCCTCTCTGTTGTGTTTTTGAAAAAACTTGTAAATTGTATTGTTTAGATTGGTGGAAAACCATTTGAGGTGGGCAACAATTGAATTTTGGATTTGAAACAAATGTAACACATGTGGTAATGCGACAAACGGGCTCCCTAGCCGCCATTACATGTTCATCCTCTAAATCAACCTGGCATAATCAGTATTAACAAAGTTTAATTATATAAAATGTCAGTTGAGCGCCAACTCATAATATTCATGTATGTTTCTAAGTCATGAAGAAATAATAAACGAGATGGCGCACTCATTGATTTGATGCAGTTTGACTGAACTGAACTATGTATCCAGTTTAGCGTGCTATCCTCCTATCATGCCTGCCATGCATATGTCAAGACAATGTACAGGGAGGGCCAAGTTATAACGATAACTTGGACTGGAGAGTGCACTGCTGTCTGAGACTAGGCCTGGGCGGTTAACTCCGCTCTGCTCGCGGAGTTTGCGGAGTTTTTCGCACTCCGCGTTACGCGGAGATCGCGGAGTTCCCAAAAACTCCACTTCGCGGAGCGGAGTTTTTTCCTCACTCGTGTTCACCAACGCGAGCGAGGAAATCAACTTCCCAGCGAGATTTTTCCTCGTTCACGATCGTCAACATCAAGTTGGCGAGCAGGAGCGTGGAAAATAAACCTCCCGGTGAGATTTCTCAACGTGGGGGGGTCAGGTTTCCCATTGCAAGTGGTCGCGTATGCTCGCGACCGCTCGCATTGAGAAACTGCCCGTTCGCGTTGAGAAAGCTGCTGCTCGAGTAAAAATCTACTCGAGCGGCAGAAAAGGAAAGCCTGCGCTGTGCATGGTGCCGTTCGCGATGATCGCACGGTGCGGACAAGCATCCAGCACTGTGCAATCACCGCGAACAGCATTTTTCTATCAAACTCCGCCGCTCGCGCAGATCCGCGGAGTTCGGCAGAGTTTTTTTACCACTTCGCGGAGTTTCGCGAACTCCGCCCAGGGCTATCTGAGACTGAATGTCTCAACTAGTAATCACAATTTTTTGTCTGTGATTAATCAGATTTTTACATACGTGAGTTTATTCCTCATTAGTTCATTTTACTTTTTTTGGAATGTGTAGAACATGTCAATTTTACATCGTTGATTTGAACATAAACATAAAGAAAAATGTTTTCAAAACATAACAATATTACATCAACACAGTTACAATGTAATCAAAAAAATTTACATGAAATTTATTTGAGCCCAATGCATTTCGGGATGGTGATCCCTTTGTCAGAGGCGAAACCTGTGAAGAAACAAATAATTGAGGATGGAAAGCGAATATGCACAAAGCGGTTACTACGCAGCAAACAATTGATGAGTTTTAAAGTAAGTGATTGTGATAGTGTTAAAGCACAAAGAGTGGAAATCATGGACTGCTAAGCATCCTGTGCATGTTAAGTACTCAAGTGACACTGACTGTTTGATGTCATATCCAGGGAATATGTAAAGACTGGTGGAAGGTGACTACAGTCCATGCTTCTATGCACCTTAACTCCGTCATGCATTTCTGCGGTGTGAATATAAGGAGGGAAGAGCCCCGCCACTACGAGAGTGCGCTACTAGTTATGTTTGAATACCTTTATCCATGCCAAATCAAACCGAGAAGATACAACAACGCTGACCATATGTCGCACAGAACGTAAGGTCTGTAGAAGAAACAAGGACCTGTGTTGAATTTTGAATAACCTACACACCATTAGAAACCTGCGGTGACAACAAGATATTATACTTGTACAACTCAACAATACGGCAAACTCTGCTCGGCTGCTCTTGGATACTGACACCCCACGTTCGTCCAAACTGAAGAGAAAGCGTTATTACACATGTTAGCCACTGCTTAAGGCAGACTACTGAATAATCATTTCACTATGACGCATTCAGTATTCTAATTGAAAAACTTAACGGGAATGGGAGTAACACCAATGTAGACTCAGTCATCAATCTCAACACTCAAATGGACACAAGACTACCCTGGCTGCGTCCTTCCTGTTGTTACTTGACATGCGGCAAGACACTTCCTTAAAAACACCTTATCTCGAGAACGCGCGTGAAACAGAATTCACCGATAAACTTTGGGCACCATCTTAGAGTATGTCCACCTCGGATCAGCGCTAGAAAATTCGCTGTTAAAAATTTGGGAATCCAAATATACAATATATTTAAGGACGTGGTCACACCCGTGAAAACATGTAGTATAACATGATCGCAGTAGCTAAAAAAGAAAACACTCTGCTGGATGTGAAAATCTGCAATAATCACTCTAAGACGTAACGTGTCATTTCCGTATACTGAGATATCCATACTCAAATACCACCCGACGTCATTTCTATGAGTGTAAAATGCTCCATGTTCAAGAATGTTGCAACTTGTGTCAAAATCAATTACTTAACCCTAATTTAAGGTCAAGACTAGAGTAAAGGTATATGCCCATCGCAGTGTAATCTAGAGATGCAGAAAATGTTGGTTGCGAGCATATCTACAATGTTCACGATTTCGAAGTTTCAAGTGTGTTAACAGCATATATCAGATCTTGATTTGAAACACAAAACCAACAAGTTTTTTAAAACACATTACAATTCTAACATAGCATCTGTATACTGTACACAGTCACGTGTGGCTCTCAAACTTGAAAATCAGTTGCCGTTAAGAAACATAACTAAACGGTTTGTGTGTGTGTTCAAAGTATGTTTCTCAGTACTTAAAGCGTGTGTTAACATTGTTAGGTGTTGGACGCAGGTTTTACATCTAATTAAAGAAAACATGACATCTCGAATTTATCATTGAGCCCGCAGGGCATTAAGGAATTCAACCTTTTGATCAACACAGCTTCTCTTTGTAGAAGTCTTTTTGTGTTGTCTACACCGCTTGCCATGGCTACTTTTTCAATGATTTGGAACTTCAGTTGAGCGATCGTGTGCCGACATTGCTCCTAATGCATAGCTAGACTTGAGGTAGTATTTTTGTTCCTGATTTTGCTCTTGTGCTCCTTCAGATGTATTTTCATTTTTCTTTCGGTCTTTCCAACGTAAATCAGACCGCAGGGACATTTAATGGAATAAACCATGTTAGTGGAATTGCAGTCTGTAGTATCACGGAGTTTAATACGTTCACCTGTTCTGGGGTGTAAGAGGGTATCGCCCTCAATAACATTATTGCAATGAATGCAATTTAAACACTTTCTCGTGCCAGCAGTTTTCCCTGTGGTCTTCCTGGTTTTCACTGATGTTAATATTTCTTTAAAGTTGCGTGATCTTGTGTGAGCGAATAAAGGTTTGCCTTTAAAAACCCCATGAAAATCTGGTTCTTCTGTCAATAATTCCCATTGATTATAGATTATCTTCTTTATTTTGTAAGAACGGGTGGAGTATCGAGATACAAAAATCACGCGATTGGTTGTGTTCCTGTTTTTTTTTTTGTAGTACTCTCTCTCTGTCATGGGACATGGTGCTCTCTGCATGTTTGGTCAAATTGTTTATGGGGTAACCTCTTTCCGTGTATTGCTTTTTTTGTTCTTCAATAGCTTGAACACATGTTTCAGTTTCCGATGTGATACGGCGTGTTTGTAAAAATTGTGAAAATGAACAAATTTTCACGAGCGATGGAGGGTGAAAACTATCAAACATACGTGTGTTATTGCGATCTGTGGGTTTCTTATAGATCTTTGTGGTGATCTTTTGTGTATCTATTTCCAGCCATACATCTAAGAAAGCTATACCAGATCGGCTGATGTTGTATGCGAACTGTATTCTTTGTTCTTTTGTGTTGAGTATCCTGATGTTCTCTACTAGTGCTTCCTTGGTGTTGTTCCAAATAAGAAAAATGTTATCTATGTAACGACGAAAAAACACTAATCCAGTCTGCCATGTGGTGTTAGTTAGAATGTGGTCTTCTTCGCCATGAAGGTATTAGCCTATGATGGTGCTCCGGGAAAACCCATTGAGGTTCAGTTTGATTGTAGGTAGAATCGGTCATTCCATTCGAAATAGCTGTTTTGGAGGCAGAATTGCAAAAGTTCAATGACTAAAGCAATCTGGTCGCGATCTTGCCTGTTCTTTAATAGTGCCCACTCGATGGCTTCTAATCCACACAAGTGTGGTATCGAGGTGTACAGAGCCAGCACATCAATGGTACAAAAATACCAATCCCCGTTTTGCTTGTATGGTAGTTGGGCGATGTTTTGTAAGACGTCAGTGGTATAAGCAGTGTCTAACATGTGTAATAACGCTTTCTCTTCAGTTTGGACGAACGCGGGGTGTCAGTATCCAAGAGCAGCCGAGCAGATTTTGCCGTATTGTTGCGATGTACAGGTATAATAACTCGTTGTCACCGCGGGTTTCTTATGGTGTGTAGGTTCTTAAAAATTCAACACAGGTCCTTTTTTCTTCAACAGACCTTACGTTCTGTGCGACATATGGTCAGCGTTGTTGTATCTTCTCGGTTTGATTTGGCGCGGATAAAGGTATTCAAACATATTGAGTAGCGCAAGCTCATGGTGATGGGGCTCTTCCCTTCTCATATTCACACCGCATTAATGCATGAGGGAGTTAAGGTGCATAGAGGCATGGACTATAGTCACCTTCCACCAGTCTTTACAAATTCCCTGGATATGACATCACACAGTCAGTGTCACTTGAGTACTTAATATGCACAGGACGCTTAGCAGTCCATGATTTCCACTCTCTGTGCTTTAACACTATCACAATCACTTACTTTGAAACTCACCAATTGTGTGCTGCGTAGTAACCGCTTTGCGCATACTCGCTTTCCATCCTCAATTATTTGTTTCTTCACAGGTTTCGCCCCTGACGAAGGGATCACCATCCCAAAATGCATTGGGCTCAAAGAAATTTCATGTCAATTTTTTTGATTACATTGTAACTGTGATGATGTAATATTGTTATGTTTTGAAAACATTTTTCTTTATGTTTATGTTCAAATCAAAGATGTAAAATTGACATGTTATACACAGTAAAAAAAAAAGTAAAATTAACTAATGAGGAATAAACACACATATGTAAGAATCTGTTTCTAAGTCATTACATAATCTATCAATGTATAATTGCTTACAATATCTGTGCAATTATACCAACCATAAAAAATAATACATGTAATTCATTGACACACAATTAATTATTTAGTGAAAATTAACATAATTATTGCATTGTAAACTTTTCAAAATCATCTGTTTGAACAGGCCACTGCAATGTCTTATTTATCGATATCGCTTTGTCAATTTTTGCCCCGCCTTATCTAGTTACCACGTTTAGCCCCAGTAGGCAATATAATCCATAATTTCTATTATGAACATCTGCAAAACAAATAAAATTTGATCTTATGTTTGTAGTGAGTGACATCATATTTCAACCCTATTAATCCATCCTCGGTCTGCAAAGTCATACCCGCTCAAGGCATCTATTGTACAGTTTATAAGCAAGCAGGCTTAACCTAGGTATGTGTGTAGTTCTTTATCGATATTGAGACCATATGGTTGCCACAGTCCATATCCAAAAGGAATCTTATTTCTAATTGTCTCAAATCTTGTTTTCTATCACCTCCTCTTACATTTTTGGGTGCCTGTGCTAATCCACAATATCTTAGCTGGGAATCCTCTCCATTATGGAATCTACTAAAATGCCTGCCACCGGTGTAGCTAAAATCTCTATTTTCGATCACTCTCAATTGTTGTAAGATTCTTTTATGTACAGCCTATATATGTCTTTGGCAGGGGCATGTTAATTTATAGACCACATATGTACTTCTGAAAGTCAAACTACCCTTAACCTTTATGTTTTGTTACATGGTGTTTTGATTGTGGTGATATTAACTCCATGCTGACATACTTTGCATTTATTGCATTTCATAAACACCTCCCTCAGGGAAAACCATGTCATCTCCCTCTCACCATTTTGTTATATCACTTCTTGTTAAGGAATCTCGCATTGACTGAGCACATTTATAACAAATAGGAGGTGTCCTAGGAATATTAAGACCAAATACTGTGTCACTTGTAATAAGGTGCCAATGTTTGTTAAGGGCAGCCGTCACTCTCAAATGTTCTCGGTTATAAGTGGTGATAAATCTGAGTCCCTCTTTCCCTTTTTTCCTCCTTGTAGCTGTAAAAAATGCTGCTTCCCTTGTGTACTTCCTGGCTCATTTGGAGGCTGCAGCCATAATATTTTCACGGTACCCTCTTGCCCTGAATCTAGTTATCATTTGCCTTTCTATTTTACTATATTCATTCGTACTGCAAACTCTTATGGCTCTGTAGAATTCCCTGAAGTGTGTACTGTTAATAAGTGGTGTGAGATGGCAGCTTTGTGCATGTAAAATACTGTTGCCTACTGTGGTCATTCGGGAACAGTGTTGTCACCAACTTCTGTGTATCTACCACTATTAATTCATCAAGGAACTCCAGTTCTCTCTGAATTCTCTTACTCGTAAAGCCAAATTCTAATCATTTTGTTTATCTCCTCCACAATGAGGACTGCCTCTACCTTACAGCATCTCCATATGACAAATAAGTCATCTATAAAGTGTACCCAGAGTATAATGTGATACGTACAGTTTTCCATTGTTTCACCTCCAATTACCATATTACAGAGTGGAAATAGAAACTCTGTAGTTATAGTTAAGGTCACCAGAAATAGGGTTGTTTTGGATTTTTGCCCCTTAATAACTTTGCACCTGCTTGATGAATGTCTGTGAAACTTTTCAGACCTGTTGCACCCATTTGATTAACAGAGGACTGAAAGTTTTGTGATGTTTGGTTAAGGGGTGCAAAGAATAATAGGCTTGAAATTCAATGCATTTTACATATCGCATTTTACATATCGCATCAGATTTTGCTGAAATTTGGCAGCATTAGATATTAGGGTGCACTGATGATTCTTTTGGGTACATCAGGTAAGTATGGTAAGTATTTTTTAAGCTATAAGGTTTTTCAACTTAGTGATATCTTGTAGCACAATACTACTACAAGTAGCAAGGAAGCCAAACAAATAAACTAGACTGCATATGTAAAGTTTCAGATTTGCTACATGAACAAGTTAAAGATCTATTTAGGGTCTCATTCTAATGGAAACCCATAAACAAATATATAACAAATAGAATGCATCTTAAACTACATAAGTTTTCTTTGCATGCTTTGTGGCTCACAAAATAAAAGTGGCCCAACAAGCCAAATGAAAAACATCTTTTGTATACAACTCCTCTGCAACAAAATGAAAAATTCCCCTAGCAGTGATTCACACAAACTACTATTTGGAGGACATTTTAATTGCCCACTAAAAAAAAAAAATCTCTATTTTTATAACAATAACAATTATTGCCTTTCATTTACTTTGGCCTACATATGTAGCACAATCCTATTAGAAGTAGCAAGGAAGTCCTAAGAATAAACAAGACTGCATATGTAAGTTTCAGATTTAATACATGAACAACTGAAAGACCCATTAGGCTGCATGCTAATGGAAACCAATAAACAATTACATAACAAACACAATATGTTGTAATCTTCATACAATTTATTTGCATGCTCTCTTGCTCACAAAATAAAACTGTGCCCAACAAGCCAAACAGAAACCATCTTCATTATGTACTCCTGTGCACCAAAATGAAAAAACGGCCAAGCAGTGAGATACACAAACTACTTTATAGGACATGATAATTTGCCATTAGGAAAAAAAATATAATTTTATTTTTTATAATAACAATGATTGGCTTTCATTCGGTTTGGGCTTTATATGGAGGACAATCCTACTAAAGGTAGCAAGGAAGCCCCCGCCCCCAAAAAAATAGACTGCATATGTAAAGTTTCATGATTACTACATGCACAACTAAAATACACATTTATGGTCTCATGCTTATGTAAAAGAATAAACAAAATACATAATAAATACAATAGATAAAAAGAAAGAAATCACATTAAATCTGATTGCCACTCTGAAGTTATAGTTGGTATTCTCAAAGATAGGAATTCCTCGGATAATAGCTCCCTAATAACTTTCCACCCGCTTGATGAATCACCACAAAACTTTCCAAACCAATAGCATTTTCTACATTTTTAGATGATGTAAATTTTTGTGGTGCTTTGTTTTTAGGGTGCAAAGAAAAAAGGAGGTCCCAAAACGCGTTTTTCCTCCAATGCATTTTTCATAGACTATTGTATTTGATATAGCGCAAAAACAGCTGAATGAATTTACATGAAAGTTGGCAGAATTATACATTATGGTGCAGAGATGATGCTTTTTGGTGACTGTAGTTAAGTAGGGTAAGTATTTTTCTAAGTTATGAGTCATTTAAACTTAGTGATATCTGTCACTGCAGTACGTTTGCGGAATTTCACAAATGTTTGCAGTATATGGACGTAAACTTATTTAAAAATATTTTTAAAAAACAATAATTACATTTCCTTACCTATTACCACTTTAATAAAGTGGTAGTAGGTAGAGACCTCCCACTTGCCTAGCTCTAAGGCCCTAACACTGAACACAGCCAAAGTGTAGTTAAAAAGAATATAGCTGCCTTTTCATTCTCGGAAAACAGCCATTACCCAATTATATACTGGCTTGTCACTGCCATGTACTACGGTATACCTCAAAGTATACCCGCCCAAACTATAACTAAGGCCTAGCTGTATTATTGGATTGTGGTACCCTTGCATCACAAGGAGCGCAAGGCCACCATGGATGGCCCTGCTTTGATTGGTAAATTTGGAGAAACTTGAGGCAGCGTAATTCGCTGTCTTGCGTTACTCTGCACACCATAATCTACATTCCTGCTAAATTTCACATACATCCGTATGCCACCCCTCTGTACTCACTCCACTATATGCTATTCCACTGTATGACATTCCACTCTATGCCTCTCCACTGTACGCCACTCCACTCTATGCTAATACACTGTACACAATGCCACCGTACGCCACTCCAGTCTATGTTTCTCCATTGTTCGCCAATCCACTGGATGCTACTCCACTATACGCTATTCCACTCTATGCTTTTCTACTGTACGCCACTCCACTGTACTGTATTCTACTGTATGCCACTCCACTGTACGCTACTCCATTCTACGCCACTCCAGTGTATGGCACTCCAGTCTACACCACTCCATTATACGCCACTCCACTGTACTCTACTCCACTCTACATTATTACCCTCAACACCATTCTGCTGTACAACACTCAGCTCTGCGCTACTCCACTCTATGCCACTTCATTCTATGCATTCGTTTGGACCCCTCTTCAATATATGCCACTCCACTGTATGTTATTACACTCTACCCCACACCTCTGTATGCCACTCCAGTCTACACCACTCCATTATACGCCACTCCAATGTACTCTACTCCACTCTACATTATTACCCTCAATGCCATTCCGCTGTACAACACTCAGCTCTGCGCCACTCCACTCTACGCTATTAGACTTTACACAAATCTACTCTACACTAGTACACTGTATGCAACTCCACTCTATGTCTCTTCAAGTTACTCCACTCCAATGTACGCCATTCCGCTATATGCTACTCCAGTATATGGCATTCCACTCAATGCCATTTCACTTTATGCCACTCCACTATTGGCCACTCCACTCTACCCCACTTCATTCTTCGCTATTCTATTGGACGCCACTCCACTGTACGCCACCCCACTGTACGCCACTCCATGATATGCTTTACACTCTACCCCATTCCAGTGTGCGCCACTCCAAGCTACAGCACTTCACTGTACTGTACGCTACTGCAATGTACGCTACGCCAATATATGCTATTCCAGTCAACACCACGCCACTATACTCCACTCCACTCTATGCTATTCTACTCTACACCACTACTCTATACTCCACTCTACGCTATTCCATTGTATGCCACTCCATTCTATTCAATTACACTGTACGCAACTTCAGTCTTTGCCCCTCTACTCTATGGTATTCCACCCTACCCCACTCTACTGTACACCACTCCACTGTGTGCTATTACACTGTATCCTACCCCACAATACACCACTCAAGTTTAAACCACTTCACTGGACATCACTCCACTCCACTACTACACAGTACGCTATTACACTCTACACCACTCCACTGTATGCACTCCAGTCTACACTACTCTATGCTATTCCACTTTATGCCACTTCACTCTATGATACTCCACTCTGCGCCACTTCAGTGTACTCTCCGCTATTCTATATAACTCCACTCTACAAAGCTCTACTACACTCCATGCCACTCTACTAGACTCTATCCCCATACACTCCGCTGTCTAAATTTGCACTCGATTATCTGTCTGTACACTCTATTGTACAACACTCTACTCTGCTGACAGTTTCAAACACTGTACAACACAGCCCTCCACTCTACTGTATGAGACACCATTACAATTTATAACAGCTTCCTCGGTTCTACGCTACGCTACTTCAATGTATGCCACTCCAATCTACGCTAATCCACTGTACCCTACTCCACTCTACACCACTCCACTGCACACCACTCAACTCTATGCTTCCACTCTATGCCACTCCACTCTTCTACAATCCACTGTACGCTATTCCAATGTATGCTACTTTACTTTATGGTAATCCACTCTATCGTATGACACTCTCCTCCACTCTCTACAACTCCACGCTTTAAAAGTCTACCACACTTCATGGCACTCTATGACATTCCACTCCACTCTATCCCTGTACTCTCCAATGTCCAATTCTATAGACCACTCTAGGCCCATACACTCAAATGTATAACACTCTGTTCCACTATACAACAATTTTCTATGCGACCCAGCTCTGCACTCTACTGTACAAGACCCCACTCCAATGTTTAACAGTTTATTACCTACACTATGCCAGTATACTCCACAGAATGCCACTATGCTCTACGACACATTAATAACCTCTATCATACTTTACTCCACACTATGTTACACCACACCACTCCACTTTACTCTACTCCACTGTATGAGACTTTAACTCACTCTGTTTCACACACTACCTTAATCTATGCGTCTCCACTCTACAACACTCTACTACACTGTGCGCCATTCTCAGACACTTTACATCTATCTCTACCTCTTCACTGTACAACACTTTGGCACACTGTATGCCACTGTACAACATTCTATTCCATGATACTCTAGTTAACTATATGACACTGTACGCAATTCTTCATATGGCACTGTACTCCACTTTACTCCATTCTATTCTGACATAGTACTCCTCTCTATTCCACTACTGCACTGTACACCACTCCGTGCCACTCAATGACATTGTACTCTATAACACTGTATGCCAATCCACTGTACCACTCTACAACACTCTACTATACACCACTTTACCCTACAAAAATCAACTAGACCATATGCCACTTCACTCTACTTTAGTGTACATTACTTTCCAATAGTGTATGACACTCCACTGCACTCTACTGTACAACATGGTACTCCAATGCATGACACTTTACTCAGCTGTATACTGCACCACTCCACTCTACTGCACTCCACGCCACTATAGTCTACGACAAGTTACTCCACTCTATGACACTTTACTCTACTCTACCCTACTCCACTCCATTGTACTCCACTCCACTATACTCCACTCTACTACACTTTATCCCACTCTATGCCACTGTACTATACTCCGCTCTGCGCCACTCCACTGTGCAACACTCTACTGCACTGTATGCAACTCCACTCTATGTTATGTTAATAAAATTTAGTGAACACTTGTATACCCTGAGGTGCCTTGGCCCTGAGACTAGGAAGAAACACGACTGGATGAAGATATTAGTTATAAAACAGCCACGTTTTAAGCTCCTTCCTGAAGGAGAACAGTGAGGGCAGGGATCTAATATGAGGGGGGAGAGTGTTCCACAGCTTAGCTGTTTCCGTGATCAGACTTCTTCCCACCCCAATTCGATTTTCAGAATCTGGGTGTAACAATTGATTTTGCCCCAGCAGAGTGCAGGAGTCTGGTGGGCTGGTACCATTTAAAAAGATGCCTAAGGAAGTCAGGGTCAGAATTATTCAAGGCTTTATAGGCAATGCATAGAGCCTAGAATTTGATAAGGTTTCTTACTGGGAGCCAGTGTAGTTTATGAATTTCTTTTGAGACGGATTGGAATTTGGGTAAATCTAGTAATAATCTGGCAGCTGCATTTTGAATTTGGGTAAACCTAGTAATAATCTGGCAGCTGCATTTTGAACAATCTGCAGTTTGTTTAGATATTGAGCTTGGATATTCATATAGAGACTATTGCAATAATCCAGCTTTGATAACACTAATGCATATGATAACGGTCCTTCTAGTGTTAGTTGGAAGAAAAGGAAGATTTTTCTTTATTTTACATCAGCTTATTGCCAATCAGGACACCTAAATTCCTAGCTTTGTTATGGGTTTAGGTAAAGCACCTAATTCTTCAGGGCACCAGGGCGAGGCCCATGCTGGCGAAAGGCTACCAAGCATTATTACCCAAGTTTTTTTCGAAGTTAAGCTTCAAACAATGTTTGCTCATCCATGAACGTACCTCCTGCATACAGTCATGGAAGCGTAATGAAGTACATGGCTCATTTGTGAAAGTCGACACAACTATTTGTGGGCCGTCTGTGTATGACGTCAGAGTCAAGCCAAAGTTTTGAATCAGGGTCGCTAGCTAAGTCACATAAACATTAAATAATGTCGGACTGAGTGAGGATCCCAGTGGATCCCCAGAGGAAAACACTGTACGACACTCTGAGACACTGTACTCCACTCTATGCCCATCCACTCTACGCCACTGTACTACAATATATGGCACTCGACAACATGCCACTCAACTTCTCTCTATGATGCGCCACTCCATTATATGACACAACACTCCACTCTACGACACTCTCCTCCCCTGTACTTTACGGCACTCCACTTGACGATACTCCACTATATGACGCTCTACTTCACCCTACTCCACTATAAAACAAACACTCTACTCTGCTCTATGACAGCCTACACCACCCTACTCTACTGTTCGACATGCCATTCCCCTGAATAACTCGTTGCTCCGGTCCACTATGTGAAACACCATGCCACTACACTATATAGCACTTTACTGCACTGCACAATACTCTACTACACTCTATTCTGCTCCATTAGATTCCAATCTACAATATTCCAGTCTATGACAACAGCCTTTGCAACACTCTTTTCCACTGTACTGTTGACAATCCACATAACAACTCTCCACTTGCGACACAGACTATGATTTGAAACACATTTTTATTAAAACACTTTAAAAAACATTGAAATTTAATGAAAAAAAACAAAGGTTACAGATTAGTTATAGTCAGGAAAACTTGTTTTCCCTATAAAACCAGGTTAAAACTACACAAACATAAAAATGTCTAAAGTTATAGTTATAACTTTCATTTCCAATTCATCCACCACCTTCAAATTATTATAAGTGGTGTACCTTGTTACACACTCTTTTCAGCTTGCTAAACAGACAACACTAACTATAACTCACTGTTATAATCATACGGCAGGACCATGCTGTTCCATATTAGTCCATTTGTTTAGTCTTGTGACCTCAAATGAGTCGCAGACTCAAACAGGTATCTTGTATCTTATATCTTATATTTCTCATGCAACAGGAGTAAGGCATACCAAATACCAAAAACCAAACCATAGAAATTCAGCAGTTATAGTTATCATTATCTCAAGTAACTATAACTTGTATCCTAAGGTAACTATAATTCGTGACCCGCATGGCACAACTTACTTGAGCCCATAGGTGACATAAAAGTGTGAGAACCACACACTGCCTCACACGTTTGACCACCACCTCATTGCTTTTTTCTGCAGAACCCCAGGGAAGATAGGAAGGCTCTCCTGGTGTGCTGCAAAGGAGTTTGGATGTGCCCCTGTTCCTATTAGAGATGGAAAAAGCAGAACATATCCATCATTACCCAGAGAGTTAGAGAGCAATTAGGGCCAAAATGAGGCTCAGGATGCTTGTAAAAGAGTATGACATAAGACTCACCTCTTTAAAGAAGATTACAACACAGTTAATTAATGATCCACAACCCATCTTGCTGGTTTGAAGTTTGTCTTTGACCATGTTCAGCATTTCACTGCCTTTTGGCTAAGTCCATGCTGTAAAAATACTATATAAATGCATACATACATATGTTCCATGGATAGATTTGACCTAGCATATACATATGATACAGTTCTCTTGTAGGCACTGGTGTTTGCAATGTACATTTAGATTAACCTCTCTGTAGTGAGCATGGCAGCCTTTGAAGGACCCTTCTGTATCAGCGAAACATTTTTCTGTGAATAGACCTAGATATTGTTTAATATTTTATTGGCATTGCGTATGTTTTTTATGATGGGTTCCTGAATCCCGGACATCCAGTGGAGACACAAGTATATGAGAGGAATAATGAATGTGGTAATGGTTGAGGTGGCCTTTGTTACATCAAACATATGCAAATACCTTTCCACACAACAAACTAGCAAATGAGCCCACACCTGTACTGGTTAGTGGGCGTGAGAAATTGAGTTGTTGGTTGACATTGGTGTGAGCCCTAGTTAAGCAACAGGCGCAATCCCTTGCAGGGTGAATCACAAAAGGGCACTAAATTAACCTGTGCTTACCCCTGAGTAGCTTTTCACAAAAAGCAGTCAGGCTTAACTTAGAGGCAATGTGTTAAGTATTTATGCAGCACACAAACTGTAATAAAGTGAAAACGAAATACAAGAAAAATACAACACCAATAGGGGCTCATTACGATGGCGGAAGGACCGCCACCCATGCGGTGGCGAGCCTTCCACCATCGGGCCATGATTTTCCCCCCGCCACATTATGGTGGCGGGGGAACCGGACTGCAACCATGGCGTACGCAAAGACCGTCTGCAACGGAACCGCCACATGCAATCGTCACGTTGCCTGGCGGACGGTCCAGATAGGCGAAAATGGTGGCGGTGCCTAGCATGCACCATCCTCCAAATTAGGATGCCGTCTTCATCCTGCCATTCCATGGCAGCAAAACCGCCATGAAAAGGCTGGTGGGGATTGGTTTTGGGGGCCCGTTGCAGGCCCCCATTGTGTTGGGGGGAGGTGTGGGTGCACTGGGGGGGTACCCATGGTACCCCCTACATTTCACTGCACCAAGTGGCAGGCACCGTGTGGTGTCTGCCACGTAGTGCAGTGAAATGCACAACATGCATTTTGAACATCGAGGCGAGTTCTACAGTCAGCAACACCCGCCGCAATGTTAAAATGCCAAATGTGACCGCCATGGTGGCGGTCGCATCTTAATTGGGTGTGCGGGACCACCGCATGTATTGTGGATGGTCCCGGTCACCACCACGATGGCGGACGGACTCCAGTCCGTCCTCCATCGTAATCGGCCACATAGAATACAATTAAATTCATTATTTGCCACCAAAATGATACAAATCCAATCAGTGGAACCAGAGTTATGACTTTTGTAAGTTTTTAGTAAAAAATAGCGCCTAAACGATCAAATCACCAACCGCGGACATATAGTTGCGCAAGACTAGGTCGAAGTCGAAAAAAATGGCTGATCGCGATGGAGCATGGAGACAAGAGGTGGATTGGGCCCTGTCAGCAATTACCTTCGGACTTAAAATAATTTCTGTGAAACATTTTCTGAAAAGGTAAAGTTCAGCGCGGCAAGGCTGCAGGAGTGTCCCAGGAGGGAGCATTGTCGTTGGATAGCATTGGGTCGAAGCCGCGGTGAAGATATTTACTTCGGACCTAGTCTCTGAAATGGAGCCTGAAAATCTTCAGTCTGACGAGGCAGACAGCTGTAGCCAAAAACATTTCCACACAGCCGTATACCCCAT
>CAWUFW010024124.1:0-65270 GCA_963921515.1 Calotriton arnoldi
GAGGAGTTAGAAAAGTGACACCGGAAAGAATAAACATAATCAAAGAAATGCAATTGCCACAGACTCAGAGAGAAATGAGAATGTTTCTGGGACTGATAAATTCTATAAAGGAGGAGCACCAATGTCAAATCGTAACACAATCAATTATTGCAATCCTTCTAATGATAAGTCCTTAGGCAGTAGATTCAATTGAAAATTCTTCTTCTTTATTTCACAAACAGTTCATTTAAACACGCTAGACCTAAACAAACCTTAGCAAAAATAACTCGAAGAAGTCCAAGATTGAGAAATTTAAACAGGAGATACAAGGCTCCTGAGTGGACATACGTTATACTCGAGGAATTTGAGTCCATGGATCTGTCTGATGAGACAGAAGAGGTCCATATTGCACAAATTGATGAAAGCCAATTGAAACCCCCTTAAGAATAAAAAGGAAGGCTAAGACTAAAACAGAAAAGATAAGAGAAAAGAAATTTTCTCAGGAGTAAAATGGCAGAAACCGAAGTTATCGGGAAACCAATGTGTGGACTAAAACGAAAGTGTTTTAGATTTTGTTTTTGTAGTATTTTATTAGCAGCATTAGGATGGCTATTCTTAACAGTAGGAGTACCTTTAATAATGAAAATAAGTGACAAGAAAAACAGAGATACTAATGTTAAGGTGGATAGAATAAGAAAAACTGAAATAGAAATAGGGGTAGAAGATGAAGCAAACTATCATAATGAATCAGATTATAATACGTCCTCTAATGTGTTTATTAAGTTGTTATTTCAATATGTTAGTACTATGGAGATTAATAACTGCTACGTGTGTATGAAGTTACCCTCATCAGTATCAGAAGGAATGACGTATCACCATATACCTTTAACTTATGGTGTGTCATGTAGTATTTTGTCAAGTTTAGTTTATGCTACAGGGAAACTTCAATATTTTTATTCAGATATAGATATAGTATTTTCTGAATTACCTATTAGAAAGAATATGAATCCAGTAGCTAGTAGTAAAAATGCACAGTTTATGGGTGAATTTTTCATAACGATGAGTTCAATAGATTTAGTTCAGGCACATAAAGATAATCTAACATGTACATTAAGAAGAGAAGAAAAAGATTTTTTTAATTTAGTAGAAGAAAGGAGACAGGATTTTATGAGGAAGGCAACTACACAGAAAACCCATGTACCTCCATGGGTTGGGAAGGAGGGAATCTATGCAAGTTGCAAGGCTCATGCTGCGATGTCCCTGGACTTTGTGAAAAGGGGCAAATTCTGCCTCCATAGATTAAAGACAGATTATAACAATAATTACATTGGCTCCAGTGAATGTGAACATAACTTCCTACTATTAGGAGGATGGGGACTAAAAGGGGGAACCGATACTGTGTTTCCAGGAGTGTATTATGTTTGTGGGAGCAATGCCTATTATAGGTTACCTGCAAGATGGTACGGAAGCTGTTATTTTGGAATAGTTTTTCCAAAACTTTATCATGTAGATAAAATCAGTGGAACCAATGGAAATTCTAATGGACTAACACGTAGAAGAAGAGCTAGTTTTTCTGAAATTGTAGGAGACATTTTAGTGCACTGATACCCTCAGTTGGAGTCATTCTAAATTCACAGAAAATTTGTAAGTTATCAACGATAGTTGATCCTCTTTCTACAGACACTGCAGGAGGATTTCTAATGATTAACACAGAAATGGTTGCAATTAGATCTATGGTTTTACAGAACCGTCTTGCTCTTGATATATTGTTAGCAAAAGAAGGTGGAGTTTGTGGCATGTTGAAAGTTCAACACTGCTGCACTCCGGACAAGAGCAGAGAAATTAAAGGATATATTGAAAACATTACAGGAATGCATAAGGATTTGACCCAACTGAAGGTTGACAGTGTGTGGGGAAGACTAACTAAAAGTATAACATTAATAGGGAAATGGTTTACTAACTTTGGGAAAGGTTTCTTAGACCAAATAATAATACCATTAGTCATGATAATAACGGTAGTGATGTTAATAATAATTACATATAGATGTTGTAGAAAAGGTACGAAAGAAAAAGTACACTTGGAAAGAAAAGGAAAGGGACAGACACGAAAGAGAAAATATGATGAAATACGTTTGGAAGAAATGAAAGGCAGGTTATATAAGAAGATGCAAGATTTAGAAGGAAACGAAATTATTGATGAAAATTTGAGAGGAGAAATAGAGAAAACTGAGAAGTGTTAAAGTTGGTATCTGGGATGGATGGGTAATTTTGTGATGGCTTAATATGCCATCAGAGAGGGGATTGATGGAGCAAGGACTCGTAAATGAGACTTGCTCGGAAGCAATCCTCTCGTTTAACTCACTAACGAATTATTAACAACGTGTTTTGTGATTAATAATACGCATTTCCTTTACACGCGGGAGAAAATGAAGCTTGCCTATGTGTTTACTAACTGCAATAACATGAACGAAGGACTAAGATGCATTGCTGAAATTAGAAAATAAGTTTCATACTAACGCAAATGCAGAAAGGGAAATAATAAATGGAATGGGCTAGAGTAGAGGTTGGTGGTATACAGTGAAATCATTTATTTTTGAGAATAACATTTTTCCTATTGACTTTATTATTAGTGCGTATTTGGGCCTGTCAAATTTGTCTGAGTCGAGCAGACTGACGTTGCGCAACGCATGCGCCCTGGCGAGAAGGTACGAAAGATGACTAAAGATTTGTCACGCGTCCAAGGCCAGCGAAGATGTGCCCTGGAAACATGAGGGTGAAGAGTTCCTATGAAGGAACTTTATTCAAGAGATCGCAACATTTGTATTAATAAAGTTTGAAGATGTATGGGAAAGGAAGCGGGGTAATAAAGTTTGAGGGGAGGAGTTTTGAAACAATGGTTTAAAGAAATAAGTGAAATGTAAGCATGGTGTGATGATCATCCCCCCTCGCCTGTCCAATCAGAGTTAGTTGCCTGTAAAATTGAAACATTATTGGGTGGTACATTGACCATAAAAGGTATAATTGAGGTAGTTTTAGTTAGTTAGAAGGAAGAGGAGAGCATTGACACGGGAGAAGAAGCACAGAAGCAGAGTTCGGGGAGGCTGTCGATGCTGGGGGTGGTGCTGATGCTGTGAGATGCTGATGAAGAAATCGAATGCAGAACCATCTATTTAATTTAATTGGGTTAGAAAGAAGATCGCAGAAGAACCACGAGGAGGAAGAGAGTGTCAGAGAGGGGTGCGACGTAGACGTCGGTATTTAGAGAGGTGAACTATCCTGTCCTGATTCCTGTCCTCAAGTCTTTGTCTCCTGATCTATCCCGGGGGACCCTTACCAGCCCTTTGGCCAGGGGGTTGGTCTTTCACCATCCTTGGTAAATATGAATTCATCGTATTGATAGATGTTCTTCTCTCTCTGTCCTCTTCTTTCTGAGCATAATTGTTGTGTGGATCTGAATTATTATATCTATTGAATTTTTGAATGAATTGGCACTCTTGCGAATGAGGGTGTTTGTACTGAAATATTTGAGATGGTTCATAAACAACTAATTTAGATAAAGATTTTAAAACTTCTAGAGTCTGTGATTATTTCATTTTAATCGAGAAATGTTTAATAAAGCTATGTTAATTATCACCATCAACTAGTTCTACCTAATGGTCCATTGACCAGAGGAAAGAACTATTTGATCAGTGAAAGGTTTAGTTGGAGTAGAAATAACTAGATCTTAAGGTATGAGAATCATTAAAAACTAAAAGTTCCAGCGGTCTACTTGGTGTTTAGTGGAAGCGAGTTGTATGGGCCCAGGTGAGTATATGGTAGTGGAGTATCTGTTGCTAGTACGCTGCTGGATCACCACCACCACCAATACCTCCACCACCAATAACACCACCACCATCAATATCACCACCAATACGACCACCACCACCACCAATACACCACTAATACCAACACCACCACCAACAACACCAACACCACCAATACCACCACCACCAATACCACCACCACCAATACCACCAATACCAATACCACCACCACCACCAATACCACTAATACCACCACCACCAGTACCACCACCACCAATACCAACACCACCAATACCACCACCACCATTAATACCCCACCACCAACACCACCACCATCACCAATACCACCACCACCAATACCACCAATACCACCACCAATACCACCACCACTATCACCACCAACAATATCACCACCATCAATACCACCACCAATACGACCACCACCACCACCAATACACCACTAATACCAACACCACCACCAACAACACCACTACCACCAATACCACCACCACCAATACCACCACCACCACCAATGCCACCACCAATACCACCACCACTACCACCACTACCACCACTAATACCAACACCACCACCAACACCACCAACACCACCAATACCACCACCACCAATACCACCACCACCAATACCACCAATACCAATACCACCACCACCACCAATACCACCACCGATACCACCACCACCAGTACCAATACCACCACCAAAGCCACCACCACCACCAATACCACCACCACCAATACCACCACCACCACCAATACCACCACCACCAATACCACCACCACCACTAATACCCCACCACCAACACCATCACCAATACCACCACCACCAATAACACCACCACCAATACCACCACCACCACCAATACCACCACCAACAATACCACCAACATCAATACGACCACCACAAATACCACCAGCATTACCACCACCACCACCAATACCACCACCCCCACCACCAATACCACCACCACCACCAATGCCACCACCAATACCACCACCACTACCACCAATACCACCACCAATATGAACACCACCAATACCACCACCACCAATACCCCTACCACCACCACCAATACAGTACCACCACCACCAATAACAATACCACCACCACCAATATCAATACCACCACCACCAATACTGCCACCACAAATACCACCACTACCAATGCCAGTACCACCACCACCAATACCAATACCACCACCAATACCAATACCACCACCACCAATACCACCACCACCAAAACCACCACCACCAATATCACCACCACCACCAATATCACCACCACCAATACCACCAATGCCACCACCAATACCACCAATACCATCACCACCAATACCACCACCACCAATACCGCCACCACCAATAACACCACCACCAATACCAGTACCACCAATACCAATACCATCAATACCAATAACACCATCTCAGCACCTCTCGCTCACTAGTAATAGCAGGGGCACTGTACGAGGCCGGAGCTGCAGCCAAGACCATCCCTCCCTCCCTCCATGCCTGCCATAAAGCACAGCCTGCCCTGCAACAGGAGATGAAGTCAGGGCCCTACTACAGCTGGAGTGTTTTTATTAGGCCAAAGATAGCAATGACATTACGCAATGCCACACTGCACACTCAAATCACGGATAGGACAGGAAATAGCCCCCCCGCTCTTCCTCCTGAACTGCGACAGTGTAATCACAGAGCGAAAGGTGTTGGAGCGCTTTGTTAGTGTTTATAGCTCGGATCATATGTAACTTTCACTTCACACTTTGTGTCTGTGTCTGTGTAATTTATAACACTTACACATCTTCTTCACTGCACTATTTATCTCTACTTTGAAGACGTCGCAGGCTGGTCTCTTCCTCTGATATTTACAATCCAACAAGTGGTCGAGAAGGCCCTTTATTGGAATGCAATAGGTTTTGCATTTGCGAGAGTTTAAGCTATTAGTATTGTAAATGACAATGCCTTTTATTTATGTTTTAAAACCCAAAACATAAATAAAAGGCTTTGTCATTTACAATGTCAATATCTCAAACTCTCGTTAATGCGAGACCTATTGCATTGCAAATGCTTGTTTATAGACTGAGGGGCCGATTCCGATCTCGGCCGGTAGGGCTCCGAATCGGATTCGGCTTAACCGGATCCGATTCGGAGCCCTATTTCCCGACCGATTCGTACACGCGTCCGGACGAGCGAGTACGATGCGAAATCGCCGACCGACTCGTCCGGGCGTCCCGACTGCTCCGACCGACTCGTACCCGGGTCTAATCGCACCGACCGACTCGCTCGGACTCGACTCGCACCGCGTAATGGAGTTGTTCCCCGGCCGGGTAAGTACGATGCGCGCCGCGAGCAGTCCGACCGAGCCGCGCACTCCGGCTCGAAAGAGCAGTCGGAGCCGTACTTTGGGGGTCCGTGTCGGACCCCCCTGTACGCGTAGTTGCGCGAGTCGACCCATGGGTCCCCCCTACCTGTGCGTGTACGGCGCGAGTCGCTTCGCCGCGTACACGCTGTAGGGGGCGCCCTTGTCTGCCTCGCACCCATTGAGTCAATGGGAGCCCGCGTACGCGTTGTACGACAGGCTCCCATTGACTTCAATGGGAGTCCGACCGAATCGAGTCCGATGGCATGCGTGCGCATCGTACTCGTTCGGTCGGGCTGCACGGGTCCGATTCGGTCGGAAATCTCTCCGGGTCCGGCTCGGTCGGAGAGATTTCCGGCCCGAATCAGAATCGGCCCCTGAGTATGCATTTAGGTCTGTGTGTCATGATATTCTCCTGCATGTAAACTTAGGCATTAACACATTGACCGACTAAAGGCCAGATACCCTGATATGTTGCAGTAGATGGCTTGTCTTGGTGAATGAGTTACACAACACCCCCACCACCATGGAGCCACGAACTGGTTGCTTTACGAATAATACAGTTGGGGTACGCATCTCCATGGCGATGCATCATTTAACATACGAAGCGCTGAGAATATGTGGTGGCGTGACTTACCGGAGATGGAGCCCGCAACGGCGTCTGCTTCGGAGGTAATTCAACAGGTAAATCAGCGGCACAACAGGTACAATGGCCTCCATGATTGCAGAAGTCGTGTGCTGAGGTGTAATGGTGAGTTTCGGCTTATATCCCTATCTTTCCGCCTCCTGTGCGGCGGCAGTTGTACCACCACACTTGCGCCACCTGAAAGGCAACATGTAGTTGGCTTGGCAGTTTGAGCGGTGCTCTTTGCTTTCCAGGGACTCGCTGGAGTGTTGCGCCGACCTGACGCACAGACGGCGCAGGCGGTGACAGTGGTTCTGCGGAGGTGCTCACAACGGAGTCCATTGCAACTTGTGATATGTAGGACCACCGTCTGCCGCCATGGCAGTCATTAGACCGCCAAACTCTTTATCAGGCCCTATATTCCTTACCTATATTTATATATTGCTTTATTGCATGATTTGTTAAAAAACATTAGCAACTGGCTTTGACAACCTAAAGTCTAAACATTCATTAACTTTTAGCATAAACAGTTGAGAATTAAAAAAAAATCATTGTAACATAAAAGCCTCTATTGCATGATGTACAGTCCATGATACTATGTAGATAATATTCGTTTTAAGAAGAGAGTTTGGCATCTTCCTAAATGAAGGGGGAGAAATTATGGGGTAAACAAAAAACAATTTGGACAAATAAACTCCTCTTGTGCCATGCATTGATTGGAAGTCGAAAGTATGTCTGTTGGTCAATGACCGGAGGCGATGGACTCAGTGAGGGCGAGGGTCAGGTTACCTGTCTATCGCGTTCACATCTCGCTTCCTCTAGCTTCTTGGTGAAGCGATCCATGAATCTGACCAAGGCACAATTCAGGGTAGTATTCGAGGGGTCAAAACAAGCCAGGACCGCTCTTCTGCATGATCTTATGTCTTTTGCAATCGAACCCCTTCATTGCAGAGCCCTTCTATCTTCTAAGAGATTGGGGCCCAGGCATATTACTTGTACTATGTCCTCCTTGTGTTGGCTGCAGGGCCAACACATTTCCTGAGCACAGTCTCCTTTCCATTTTGGGAAGTGACAGGATAGGGGGATCATCCCCATTCTCAGCTTTAGAAACTGAAGCTTAATGCGTTCGTTGACAATATTCGTTAGGTAGCATTGGGGTTACAGTTGTATTTAGGTACGTAGGGGCAATCAACCATGATTCCGTACAGAGAGGCTGGCCCTGTCTTCTATTGAGGAAAGTCAGTTCGTACTGATTTTTTCTAACCTCTTAAATTCATGTTGGCTGACATGTAGGTCCCAAAGGCGAGTCAAGCCGAGAGAACTGAGGGCACGGGGCAGGTACTGGTAACCCGCCGACCTACAGCTTGTATTCAAGTGGATCCATAAGTTGTGGGCCAGAGTGGCAGCTTATTAGGAAAGCCGCCATACGGGCCAGTGCCTGTCTGCACATGCCAAATTCCAGTCTAATTTGTGCTGGTGATGTATAAGAGGGAAGCTGGAAGGTCGTTCTGTAGATTTTTGTGACTACTTTGTCCAGTTGCCTGCTGTCCCACCCTTTCAGAGCCTCACACCCATATGTCAGGGCTGGGATAACCTTTGCCTGGGGTACCTGGAGGATTGGAGCAAAGGAGGGGCCATTTAGTCTTTTGTAGATGGATCGAAGTGCAAAGGACAGCGCAATACCTTTCTTTTTTAGTTCCGCCAGCTGGCATGCATACCTGCGGTTGTTATTAAAGAAGACGCCTAAATACTTGTGACATCTGGTTGCTTCTATTCTTTCCTGGTGTAGGGACCATACCGGCTTTTTGGTCCCAGTTGTACGGACCGCGAGGATTTTGGTTTTCTTTTTATTTGTCAGTAAGCCATTCCTGTCGGAGTATGTGGCAGTCAAGTCCATGAGACATTGTAAGCCAATCTTTGCATGGCTGAGAAGAACCAGGTCGTCAACATAGAGTAGGTTGGATAGACGGAGGCCGCCCAGTTTGGGTGGATGCAAATTGACTGAGTCGAGAACTCCAGAGAGGTCGGACAAGAATAGGTTAAAAAGCATAGGAGCAAGGACGCAACCTTGCTTAAATATTCCTTACCTAAAAAACAATATTCTTGACAACGATATTCTTGTATCACAATATTTTTGAATCACAATATTTTTTTCCTGATATTTCTGTCTCCCAAAGTTTTTAACTCGATAATTTGTCCAAACACTATCCACAGGCCGAAAGATAACAATAAGAAAGTCGTTCTTTCAAATCAAAGACTACCTCAAAGCCAACAACCCCTAGAAGAAGAGATTTTGCAGGAGGGAGTCAATGATATCCCTTCCCCCCCTGTGTCCCACTCCAGAGGAAGTGGTTCCTTGGCATCAGGAAGAGTGGATGGCAGTCAGAAGAGACAAATGAGTGCTAAATATTATATCTCATTGATATGTTCTATGTTTCAAAGCAATTTCACCACCTGTTCCTCTAAAACCTTCATAGAGGCACTCAGTACTCAATTCTGAGGAAAGAAACATCTGCCATGCTTTCAAACAGGCAAGAGAGCCGACTCCACACAAGCAAAGAAGTCTGGCATAAACTCCAGCAATTTCTTTGTTCTAAAGAAAGGGCCTCAATAAGAATTCAGACCAATTTCAGACCTTCGGTTAACAAAACAAATAGATAAAAAATGGGAGAGGTTTGAATGCTTGCCTGTCATCAAATCATCCCACATCTAAGGCAAAATAATTGGTTGGGTGCAATAGACCTAGACGATGCATACTTTCTAATAGCACACCAGCACAGAAAATACTTGAGATTTCCAGTAGTAGAAAATAACTTTCAATGCAGAGGGCTGCCATTTTGCATGAAGTCAGCTCCTTGCACCATCTCGAAATAATGGCAGTATTAGCAGCCAAGCTCAGAAGAAAGGGTATCCTTGTTTATCCCTATCTCGACGACTGGCTCATGAAGGCCAATACGCAACAAAAAATAACACAAGACCTCAAGATAACTTGCACCCTGCTGTGAAAATGAGGTCTTTAGTCAATCTTGAGCAAATAAACGATCCATTCAGTAGAGAAGCTGTTCTACCTAGGAGTGACAATAGACGATGTAAGAGAAAAAAGTGTTTCCTTCACAGGAGGGAGTATCATCAATATGGGAAAAATGCCACCTTCTAGGGAAAATTCACAATCCGATAGCCGGACAGATATCTTTGCTCCTAGTTGCTATTGCATCTTGTATTTACATTTTCCCAAATGAACGCCCACAAACGAGACCCCTGCAGAGGTGCCTGGCAGACAATAGTGTCAAATGCTGGACAATTGGGAAGATAATCCGATATTGATTACTGCATCAATGTAATCTCTAGCATGTTGGTTCAACAGTCAGAACTTTCTTTAGTGCCAGAGAGAACCTCCACTACAAACAATACTAACAAATACATCTCTGTTAGGATGGGGACTTCTGTGGATCATATGTCAGTTCAAGATCAATGGTCAGAAAAGGAAAGGACATATCACAAAAATCGCCTTGATTTGAGGGTGGTTCATCTTGCCATAAAAGCATTCCTTCCATCCCTGCACAAGAAGACAAGAATCAGGATTCAGACAGACAACACCATCCCTATGTATTACATCAAGAAGCAAGGGGCACCAGGTTTCATGAAAGCTCACTCAATCTGGCACTGGACCCTGAACCAGACTTTCTCAGTTGCCATTACGAGGAAAACGACAACGTTTTTGAAGGAATCTTTGGAGAGGAGGATGCATCCTAATTAGACCTCTTTGCAATGGCACACAAAAAAAAATGCTGAGACTTCTCATCCAGGAGACCAGAACAGGGATCAAGGGCAATGCTCTTTTGATTACTTGGTCAGAAGGATTGCTTTATGCCTTTTTCCCCAACACTGTGGATTCCCACTGTGATAATGAAACTGAGAACTTTTCTCTCAAAGATGATTGCAATAGCTCTCAACTGGTCAAGGCAGTGCTGGAACCAGGTCTTCTTACAGGTCTTGTTACAAATGTCCATCAAAATGTGCATGAGGTCACCACCCACATCCAATCTATTATCCAGACTTTAGGGACAAATCAAACATCCAAACTTAACTTCACTGAATTTGGCAGCATAGCTCCTGAAGTCAGACAGTATTGACATCTAAATCTTCCCCGATTTCATGGAGATTTTATGAGAGGCTAAACGTCCTTTGAAAAATCTTGTTATTTCATGAAGTGGAAATGTTTCTGTTTGTGGTGTGGAAACCTTTCTGTTTGTGGTGCCACGGCAATGGTCACAATTCTATTGCCTGTCAAGATGACATTATACAACCTTATCTCCTCTACCTGGAAGGCCTTAAGCTTCAGTTTTCTTCCATCATCAAAATACATATGGCAGCTATTAGGGCATGTAAGAGATCTCTAAATTAGGTTTCCTTTATTAAGTTTCCAGCAATTAAAGACTTCTTAGAAGGACTTAAGAAAGTATAGCTACCAGTCTGCAGACCATCTCCCTTGTGGGAATTAAATCTAGTTATTTTGAAATTAATCAGTCTTCCATTCAAACCTCTTCAAATGGCTACATTGTACAGTAGTAATGAGGACACATCCTTCCTATTTACCAAGTACATCTTCTGAGCTCCATATCCACCAAACCTTCTGATACCCATCTTCGTTCAAAATCCTTAGACATCTGTTTCAATGCTACCCATCTTCTTTCAAAATCCTTTGACATCTGCTTCACAGTCCTTTCCCTCATTAGACACAAGGAGAGTTCTTAATTTCTACACTGACAAGACTAAAACCTTTAGAAAATCTAATCAGCTCTTTGTGAATCACAGCCATCTTAAACAAAGTTTAGCATGTTCTAAGAACTGTAATGCTAGATGTATAGCTGCTTGCATTACTATCTGCTATCATTTAGCAAACAAACCTCTGCCAGGTAGGCAAAACAGCCCACTCCACTAACAGCTAAAGCAGCTAGGAAAGTATGGCTCAGAAATGTTCCAAGCTGACATGCTGCAAATTTGAAATTTCTGCATACATTTATGAGACATTGTTGCCTTTGGTCAGACCCAGTGACTGATACTGGGTGGGTCAGAAAACACTTTGAAACTTGTTCAAACAGCTAAAGGTAGTTTTAATGTTCTAATGTTTATGGTCTTTCCTACTGCCTAACAACCACTTCCTGTTATTTAATTTATCTTTCTACTCTATTCAAGCATTTATGACTATTAGTGAAGATCCTACGACACAGAAGAAATGGTAATGACTTATGGTCCTGGTTCTGCATCATAGGGATCTTCAATGAGGTCATAAATTACCTGAGTGAAGACTGCCCAACAAAGGTAGAGTTGGGCATTGGAAAGTAGTGTTACACATCTTTCTGTAAAAAAGAACTGACTTTGTGAGGCAACTGCCAGTACAGTGCATGATGGAAAGAGAAACTCCTGTCATTTTCAAAACACAGGATATATATTTCATAGCTTACTGTGTAGGCCTGTCAGACTACATTTATTCCTTCCTGGTATACACTTTCAACCCTTTTGTGAACACAGATACTGTAATGCAGGCTTGAAATTTATATTTCTTCAATTCTAGAAGCTACATTCAGGAAAAAACTTTCATCATATGGATACTAGCACCCTATATTCATACATGAACTATATATGTGTGTTTGTGTATAAATGTATACATGTGTGTATGTTTAGGCATCTGTGTGTGTCTGTAAATGCTCTTAAGCAATCCATTGCATGCATTTACCTCTGCTTTTAGTGGAAAATTAATTAATGGGAGTTAGAAGAAATTGGGTTTATAATTGATAAGGATGTGAATTCTACACAAGTAAAAAATCCATACCTTTCTAGTTACTGGGAACCAAGTACCCCCCATTATAATATTTGACTTTTACAGGGTAGTGAAACAGAGTGGTCCAAGGCCTACTCAGGGGAAGTTGTGTGGGCTCCTAACCCCAGCTTGCTGGTCCGCAACAACACTCAATACATCATTGCTCCGTCAGTGCTTTTTCTTATCACAAATAAATGTAATCTATTACACACATTGCTAAATATTACACATTAATTTAAAAACATGTTCAATTAGGTAGATGGAAATATCTTCTGTGACACACTCAGAACTTTTCACCCCCCAAGCAAGCCCTGAACCCTCTAATCACAATACCCCCACCTATACTAGACACAATATAAGAGGACATAATTACCAAAAAGCAGACTTTCTAGCTTTGTCAGGGTGTTACCATATTAATAAATGCAAAGATATGACACATTAAACCAATATAACATAATTGAAATCAACAAGGATGGTACCATTTTACACTAACAACCTCTGCGACCTGTCATGACTCACTATTAACATTGGGGTAGTCAATAAAGCATTTTCAAAATATATCAATGACTTTAATAAAACACGTAATGTGACTGTCACCCTTGTCAATAAATCCCTTTCATAAGTATGTTTGAACCATAAAACATTGCATAGTGAATACTAGCAGTGTCAAATAAATCCAATGGGTGTAAGAGTCTTTCCTCTGTTTTTAACATGCCGCTATTGCAGCTTTAGAACCAACCAACAGGGGCCCTTATACTCCAGAGACCATATGCAAAGACACAAGCTCAAGGAGAGTTCAAAAGCATATAAAACATCTCCTAAGGGCGTCAATATAACCCCCTGGGCCACTTATGGCAGGTTTTGTGGGGCATTTCATGCCATAGGAGCATTTTCTTGAGGCCTCCAAATTTTACTTTTGTTCCTGTTCTCTTTTTGGGCGCCTGGTACCTGCCTGTGTCCAGCGGCTTCCTTACCAGCCCCACTGCAGCCTGCAAGTAGAATACCCTCCCTGCTGTACTCCCAAGCCCTATAGCTTACCCCTTTTGTATTCATTGTCAAAAGTGAACCCAAAATATCCGCATACCAAAATACCGTGACCAAAATATCGATGTCAAAAATATCATTATACTATATATTTATAATGGTAAGTAGAAAAATATTGAGAAAAGGAAATATGATTGTAATAAATATTGTTAAATTAAATATCATTTTTTTAATATATAAAAATTGAAATAATGAATATTAAATATATTCAATAGTATCATTAATTAAAAATATATATTCAATGTATATTTTAACAAATATAATTAATTACCTTAATTGATAAAAAGTTAAACAGATATATATAATAATTAATATATATATTTACATATATCTACTTAAAAAATAATATTAAACTAATAACATTGATTTATATTTTTAATTTCAACATTTTTAACTAATATAAAAATATAACATATAAATATATATATCCAGATATATATCTATATATATATATATATATATCAGCATACTCCTTTCGTTCCTTCCATTCACACGATGCCGCAGGAAACAGAGGAGCCTGGACCACAGGTAGGTGCAAAAGCAATTTATTTCAGCCTTAGTACACCGTCAGCATGACGCGTTTCGATCCCGTGGGATCTTGTTCACATGTATATATTTATATACAACTCGATTGCTTTGCCTTCCTCAACCTCCTTGTGGCGATAAAGAAAGCACGAACTCCTCTGCAATAAGGCAAAATTCTTCTTTATTTCTCCCAGGTAACAGTCCCATCGCCATCCCCTGGGTTTTCAGGCAAACCCAGGGGTGGGCGATGGGAACTTGCTTCGCCACCAGCTTTGCGGGTCTTTACCTGGGCTGGAGGGAGAAGCAAGTTGTGAGTACCATCAAACAGTTTAATGACCACGTAGTCCTCTGGGTCAGGTACATAGATGACATCTTCTGTATCTGGAATGGAACAGAATCCCAAGCACAGGAATTTATCATTCTACTGAATGATAATTCAATGAATTTACACTTCACTAATCATGTTAACAACACCACCATTGAATTTCTTGATTTAAAATTGGAAGTGAAAGAAAATAAGATAACTAGTCAGTTATTTCGAAAGAAAACTGCAGGAAACAGTTTGCTGCATGCTGGTAGCTACCACCCCGAAAGTTTAATTCACAGCATCCTGTTCTGTAAATTACTGCGTGCAAAAAGGAATTGAAGTACGGAGGCAGGATACCAGAATGAAAAATACATTATGATCCAAAGATTCCTTGATAGAGCATATAGCAAGGCTACTGTGAAACAAGCAGTACAAAAAGTTGAAAAACTGAAACGAAGTGATCTATTAATACCCAAAACTAGAGAAGAAAAAGAACAAATCAGATTCATCACCACCTATCACAGCCAAGCATGGGAGGTAAAAGAAGTCTCAGGAAATTCTGGGAAATTCTCAGGACAGATACTGATTTAAGTGAACACATTGTAGAGATCCCTTCTTTAACATTCTGTAAGGCTAAATCATTGAAGGATTCTCTCAGCACATGCCTGGTGAAAGAGACCAAAAAGAAAAATGAGATCCAAGGTTTCTTTACTTGTAGTCAATGCAAAGCATGCAAATACAGCGAGAGTTGTAAAACACTTAAAATTTCAGTTAAAAAACACCCCCACAGAATTATGAAACATGTCAGCTGTAATACGGAATATGCAGTGTACGCCCTAAAATGCCCCTGTAACAAATTTTACATAGGGAGTACGATCCACAAGGCTAAGAAGAGAGTACTGGATCACTTAAGTGCCATTAAAAATAATGATAGACAATATCCCATTGCTCGTCACTTTAATGTTGCGCATAATCAAAATGCTAACTTATTAAAGTTTTATGTCCTAGATCATATACCGATCAAAGAAAGAGGAGGGAATAGGACATCTGAACTGAGAAGACTTGAATCCAAAATGATTATCAAGTATAACACTCTGCACCCGGAAGGTCTTAATTTAGACGAGGAATTATCGGTGCATTTATGATAATATTATTGATGTAGCTGCTTCTCTCTAATACACAATTTTAAGGTTTTAATATTGTATAATTTTTTGTTGCACTATTTTTCACCTTTTAACTAAAGTGTCGTATCTTTTGTTTGCTGTTTCAGATATGAAGAATGGAAGGCAGAAGAGCACAAATATCTTACTACGAGTGCGTAGTAGATCATCTTTTGTTTTTATCGATAACACTTGGTTGAATCCATTATGAATAGTGTGTTCAAGCCCACTAGGGCTGAATTGGTAATTTTGACAATTATGAATTGACGGGTGGCTATCAGTTTAAGGAGTATTTTGTTCATGTCAAACAACGAAATTAGCTGTTGAATAAACAGCCCACGAGGGCACAATTAGTCTACAGTGCACACCAGGCCAGTGATGCAAGTTCGAATAATTATGTTGGCCCACTGGGGCGGAATTGTGAAATGTAACAAGATGGTTTTCAGTTACATACCAAGTTTTAGAGATCGAAAATGCGGGTTTACAAAATACACATATTTTGTATAAATAATCGTGCACGTAGACAGATATTCTGTTTTGAATGACCACGCAGATTTAATTTTGACCATCCCGTCGCTGTGATCAATAACCAAGTGTTTTCTATGTTATT
This sequence comes from Calotriton arnoldi, assembly GCA_963921515.1. Lineage (NCBI taxonomy): Eukaryota > Metazoa > Chordata > Amphibia > Caudata > Salamandridae > Calotriton > Calotriton arnoldi. The sequence goes on from CAWUFW010024124.1 coordinate 16,251, forward strand.
GTGCTCAGCCATAACTTTATTGAAATAGAGCAACAAACTATGAGCACAAACTCTGTTTTTTATGTTTATGATCACGTGCACTGCACTATTATGTGTGTACCTTTAAAACTGAAAGTGAGGATGTCAAAACCTTACCCGTGAGAAAGGAGTGCTGTTAACTCCGAAACGCGTCGGGTTGCTGGTGTTGCCTTAAATAACAAGGCAGCTGTGTCTGCCGAAACACGTTATGCCATATTGAGATGAAATAAAGTTTAAATTGGAGAACTGATCCTCAGCGGTGTCGGTACCTGTGTCAAAGGCAAGCAGGAGCTATATACATATATGTGTGTACATATATATATATATATATATATATATATCAATAACATAAACTCTTTAAAAACAAACCATTCTAATTAAATTAAAAAAGTAAACAACTTAAAACTAGGAAAAATATTGTACACATTAAAAACATTATAATTCTACATATTATAATTTTAAATAAACAAAAATAATATAAGTAAATTCTAAAAGATAAAATTTAAAACATATACTATTCCCACTACAATTTATACAAAATCTATAAAACGATTATAGTAAATATATAAAAGATTTACTACTCTCACTTCACTCAACGCAAAAATAAAACTGGGTAACATTTACAAATCTCCCTCCAGTAAATGCAACAGTAGTGAAAGTGGTGGATAGGTAAAATTTCCTATTCCCACTCCAGCCAGTACAACACTAGGGGAACTATTGGAGTGCAAAGAGGTAAAATCTACTAATCCCACTCCAGTCAATACAACAGTAGAGAAAGTGTTGGATAGCGGAGGGGTAAAATTTACTATTCCAACTCCAATAAGTGCAACAGTAGGGAAAGTGTTAGATTGTGGAGGTTTAAAATGCACTATCCCCACTCCAATGAGTGCAACAGTAGGGAAAGTGTTGGATTATGGAAGGGTAAAATTTACGATTCCCACTCCAGTTAGTACAACAGTAGGGAAAGTGTTGGATTGTGGAGGGGTAAAATTTACTATTCCCACTCGAGTCAGAGCAACATTAAAAACAAACAAAATATCTTCAACAAAATACAATATAAATATGCACAAAAAAACTACAAATATATTTAATATTAAAAAGAAAAAAGAGAAAAACATATTACAATGTTAAATACATATCACAAATACCTACTAATAATATTATAAATAAAATATAAAAAGATTTCATACAAATAAATATTTTGAGATAGAAATTATTTATTAACAAGAAGTTAAAAATGTAGTGACGTTCCCACCCTATAACCCCACAAAACTCACAACCTGCACCTAAAACCTAACTTTAAAAAAGAAAAATATTTACACTATTAACATAAATATTTATCAACAAACTAATTATCATTAATTAAATTTTAATTATTAATTAATTAAAATTAATTTTCTTCTACAATACACCCCCACAAAAAACAAAACACACTCATACAATTTCACAAAAAATTATTTACACAATTAACATGATTAATTATCAATTAAATAATTATTATTATTTAAAAAATAAATATTAATTACTTAAAATCTATTTACTCTCAAACTCATACCCCTACAAAACCAACAACTCACATCTAAAATCTTTTTAAAAAATCAGTTACACAATTAGCATAATTAATTATCAATTAAACAAATATTATTAATTAAAAACTAAATATTAATTAATTAAAATTGATCAACTTCCCGCCCTTTACCCCTATAAACCCCACAACCCACAACTAAAATGAATCTTTAAAAAAATTAATTACACAATTAAAATAATTGTCAATTAAATAGTTGTTTCCAACAACTTACTATTAATTAATTTAAATTAATTTACTCCTCATCCTTTACTCCTGTAAACCCAACAACCCGCAACAAAACACAATTAACATAACTAAATATCAATTAATTAATATTAATTAACTAATTATTAATTAATTAAAATACATTACTTCCCACCCTTTACCCCTATAAGCCTCACAACCCACACCTAAAAAAAAAAATGTACACAATTAACGTAATTAATTATTAATTAATTAATGAATATTAACAAATAATTATTAATCAATTAAAAATAAATTACTTCCCACACTTTACCCCTATAAACCCCACAACCCCCACATAAAATTTACATTAAAAAATGAATAGCATAATTAACATAATTCAATATCAATAAAATAAAAAATATTAAATAAAAAAAAATAATCATTAGTGTATAATAATTAAATTGCTTCCCACCCTATATCCCTATAAACCCAAAACAGGCTACAGTACTAAAAATCACAAAAATGAATTAAATTAGATTTAATAACTGCTAAAAATTTAACAAATATATTAAAAAACATAAACAATAATTATACAAAACATTTACATCATATACATTTAAAATATATACTAAAATATATAACAATAATTACAAAACGATATTTTAAACAACTATATTTTTGCAAACAATATTAATGATTTTGATATTTTAAAAATCAATAATACTTAACTTCAATATTCTTGACAACGATAGTCATGCTGACAATATTACGTCTGTTTTCCCTTATGGCAGCGAAATGCTGGAATCAGCTGCCAGACCACATTCGGCTTGAGGCCAATTATCTTTCTTTCCGCAAGCTCCTGAAGACTCTGCTGTTCCCTTGAATCCTCGGCTTTGTTTCGGTTGATGACTCTGTCTCTAGCGCTGGGAGGCCTTTGGTAGCCATGCGCTCTATAAGTACAAATTCATTCATTCATTCATTCATACCACGATATTTTGGACACAATATTTTGTAATGGTGATATTTGTTATTTTGAGATTTTTTTCTGAATACCCACCCTTTTGCAGGGAACATGTGTGTCAGCAGAGTCAATGGCCCAACTCTGCAGGCCCAGTACACAGAAGTTTCAGGGGAACCCTCTAGGGCTGCCCCTAGGAGATTCATCCCTCTACTATCCCTCAAAAGGCATAAAGGGCCCAGCAACACTGATCCTGGAAAAACACTCCTAGTCCCTGGATGCCAGCTAGAATCAAATTCCTTCATTCCATCTTCTCAGTAGGGTCATGTGGCTTTTACTTCCAGCTGGGCATTCATAGAATGGTCATCTATCAATATAATTTTATATAGTGGGAGGAGACTTGTTGAGACTGCATGCAATCTTGAACATGTAAGATGTAGAGAATAGCAACATTATTTGCATGTTAGATAGTCCTTTTATTGTATTTTTGCTAAACACAAGAATTGGGACAAAAGCCCATAGGAATTATTTTGTTTCTCCCATAAGATATTTGGTAAGTTAGACCAATCTTCATGTCAGTGCACATAGTAGCCAGACTTCTTGTTATGTGTCCCAGGTTTTTGAGGATTTTGCACCAGGGTGCAAGCTTGGGTATTACCAGTTCTTGACATGCACAAACAGATGTCAGTTATCAAAAAAGGTGAATGTAGCTCTCATTTGGATTCTGGTGCTTCCAGTCCAGCACTTACAAGGAATAGTAAGATTAAGGACAATAGAAGGCCAAGAAGGTCTAGATTTAAATCTTTGCTTACACAGAGGAAACATAAAATTGTACAAAAGAGCTTTCACAGGACAATGTAATTGGCACTGAAATGGACAAAGAATCATTTATATAGATTCTGTATGTGTAAAGTTGACATTAACCACCCCCTTTGGGATATCATGGCACTGAATAACAGATGTCTTTAATATCAAGCTCAATAGCATTAATTTTATTCATCAATGAGGAAGAAAGGCTAAGTGGACCTGCCAGGATTTAAACATGCACTGAGAAGATCAAATACATTGTGGAGTGGATGTAATTAGAAACATGTGCCACCAGATGCAAACATAGAGCAGTAATCCCTCTAACACCTGGAAATAGAGATGCTGCTCTACTTTTAGAGACGTTGTATCTACAATCTATTTGAGTAGGGGTATGCCTACCTCTCTCTCCCTGTTTTTATTTTATGACTCCCTACTATTACTGTAAATTACCAAAATGAGAGAGAAAATGTACATGGATTGATCCAATGATAATTGGAGAAAGTTATGGCCCAATTTAGAGTTTGGTTGAAGGGGTACTCTGTCACAAAGGTGCCTCTCCATCCACTGGTAATACTAAAATTCTAAAAGTCCAGTCCATTTAACAATAAAATAGGTTTCTCCAGCATTGCCCCCAAAGGGATATTCCACAACCCCTCAGTGCATTTTGATATTTAATACACAGCATATATACATATTTTAAGTGAATATGTATATTTTCACTTAAAAAAACAAAGGTTACAGGGACGTTATAGTTAGGAAATAGATTTTGAAAAATTCACTGAAAAAGCCAAAGGTTACAGGGAAGTTATAGTTAGGAAATAGAATTTAAAAAACCTTAGAAATTCACTGAAAAAATCTGAGGTTACAGGGATGTTATAGTTAGGCTCAGATTTCCCTCATACAAAACCAGTGAAATTCAGCAGTTATAGTTACTTGAGCTAACTATAACTTACACCCCTGCAATGCACTGCCAATGACCTCACATATTACATCACTCATTACATGGTCAGTGACATCACTGATGACATCAATGATGACATCACTCACACACCCACTCACACCCCCATACATCCTCTCATATGCCCACTCACAACCCTATACAACCACTCACATACCCATTCACATACACATTCACAGACCCATACCAGTAATCACGCATTTGCAGAGTGGTGGAGAAAGGGGGTGTAGCTTCCAAAGTCCTCACACCAATCACTCTCTGTGGAACTTACTGGAGGTAACAGGAGGCGATGTTGGCCCCCAAAGACCCTCTGCTGCCAAGGGGACTACATCCCCCAACCAGCAATGCGCCAAGAGGTGTGTTTGCAAAGTGGTGGAGAAAGGGGCATGACATCCGAAGACCTCTCAGCAAACCCACTGTGTGGGACCAACTAAAGGTAACAAGAGGGCTTGTTGGCCCCTAATGACCCTCTGAATCTAAGGGTACTTCATCCCCCAATCAGCACTGTGCCAGGAGGCGCATTTGCAGAGTGGTGAAGCATGGGGATGGGCCTCCAGGGCCTATTTTGAGTAGGGGAGGGGGGCCCCCATCCCCCAGGGCCTGGCCTTTTAAAAAAAATGTATTGCTAAATTATATTAAAGGGGCTGAGTTGCCCCCTCCCAGGCCGATTTTGGCCTTGGGGACCCCATCCCCCAGTGCCCAGCCTTTGCATTTATAAAAAAAGAAAATAATAAGGGGAGAGGGCCCCGTGTCAACCCTCCTGGTCTGTTTTGGCCCCGGGGACCCCATCCCCGGGGCCCAGCCTCTAGTGTGGGTCCGTGGCCCCACCCAGCACACCCACTTAGGATGGTTGGGGATTTCAGGGGAGCCTCAAGGCCCCTTTGGTCCCTGCCGGCTCCCCACCTCCTGCGGGAGCTGGCATTGCTTTTACAGAGAGGGAGCTGCTTACATGCAGCTACCTCTCTGTAAAAGCAATTGTGCTCCGCATTGAGCAAGCAAGAGCAAAATGCTTTTGCTAGTTCAAAGTGGAGCACAGTTTGCTATGGCTTGGCGGGAGCAGTAAAGCTCCCACCAAGCCATACTAAACAGCTATGTCCTGGGAGTTGCCACCCTGGGACATAGCAGGAGCTGTCCCTAGGGGTTGGTGGTCCCCAGGGCTGTGTATGGTTCCAGGAGGGGGCAGCACAGCTCCCCTTCTTTCTTGCTTAAGGGTCTGCCCCGGGGAGGTGGTGGTCCCCGGGGCCCAGGAGGGTCTGTGAGGCCCCCATGTGAAAAGTAAAAAGCCCTGGGGAGGTAGTGGGCCCCAGGCAAGGGGGTCCATGAGACCCCCCCATTGATTTGGCCTGGGAAGGTAATGGTCCCCGGGGATGCAGGGGAGGCTATACCTGTCCCGCAAAAATTACCAAAATGAGAGAGAAAATGTACATGGATTGATCCAATGATAATTGGAGAAAGTTATGGCCCAATTTAGAGTTTGGTTGAAGGGGTACTCTGTCACAAAGGTGCCTCTCCATCCACTGGTAATACTAAAATTCTAAAAGTCCAGTCCATTTAACAATAAAATAGGTTTCTCCAGCATTGCCCCCAAAGGGATATTCCACAACCCCTCAGTGCATTTTGATATTTAATACACAGCATATATACATATTTTAAGTGAATATGTATATTTTCACTTAAAAAACAAAGGTTACAGGGACTTTATAGTTAGGAAATAGATTTTGAAAAATTCACTGAAAAAGCCAAAGGTTACAGGGAAGTTATAGTTAGGAAATAGAATTTAAAAACCTTAGAAATTCACTGAAAAATCTGAGGTTACAGGGATGTTATAGTTAGGCTCAGATTTCCTCATACAAAACCAGAGAAATTCAGCAGTTATAGTTACTTGAGCTAACTATAACTTACACCCCTGCAATGCACTGCCAATGACCTCACATATTACATCACTCATTACATGGTCAGTGACATCACTGATGACATCAATGATGACATCACTCACACACCCACTCACACCCCCATACATCCTCTCATATGCCCACTCACAACCCTATACAACCACTCACATACCCATTCACATACACATTCACAGACCCATACCAGTAATCACGCATTTGCAGAGTGGTGGAGAAAGGGGGCGTAGCCTCCGAAGTCCTCACACCAATCACTCTCTGTGGAACTTACTGGAGGTAACAGGAGGCGATGTTGGCCCCCAAAGACCCTCTGCTGCCAAGGGGACTACATCCCCCAACCAGCAGTGCGCCAAGCGGTGCGTTTGCAAAGTGGCGGAGAAAGGGGCATGACATCCGAAGACCTCTCAGCAATCCCACTGTGTGGGACTAACTAAAGGTAACAAGAGGGCTTGTTGGCCCCTAATGACCCTCTGGATCTAAGGGTACTTCATCCCCCAATCAGCACTGTGCCAGGAGGCGCATTTGCAGAGTGGTGAAGCATGGGGATGGGCCTCCAGGGACTATTTTGAGTAGGGGAGGGGGGCCCCCATCCCCCAGGGCCTGGCCTTTTAAAAAAAATGTATTGCTAAATTAAAGGGGCTGAGTTGTCCCCACCCAGGCCAATTTTGGCCTTGGGGACCCCATCCCCCAGTGCCCAGCCTTTGCATTTATAAAAAAGAAAATAATAAGGGGAGAGGGCCCCATGTCAACCCTCCTGGTCTGTTTTGGCCCCGGGGATCCCATCCCCGGGGCCCAGCCTCTAGTGTCGGTCCGTGGTCCCACCCATCACACCCACTTAGGATGGTTGGGGATTTCAGGGGAGCCTCAAGGCCCCTGTGGTCCCTGCCGGCTCCCCACCTCCTGCGGGAGCTGGCATTGCTTTTACAGAGAGGGAGCTGCTTACATGCAGCTACCTCTCTGTAAAAGCAATTGTGCTCCGCATTGAGCAAGCAAGAGCAAAATGCTTTTGCTAGTTCAAAGTGGAGCACAGTTTGCTATGGCTTGGCAGGAGCAGTAAAGCTCCCACCAAGCCATAATAAACAGCTATGTCCTGGGAGTTGCCACCCTGGGACATAGCAGGAGCTGTCCCTAGGGGTTGGTGGTCCCCAGGGCTGTGTATGGTTCCAGGAGGGGGCAGCACAGCTCCCCTTCTTTCTTGCTTAAGGGTCTGCCCCGGGGAGGTGGTGGTCCCCGGGGCCCAGGAGGGTCTGTGAGGCCCCCCATGTGAAAAGTAAAAAGCCCTGGGGAGGTAGTGGGCCCCAGGCAAGGGGGTCCATGAGACCCCCCCATTGATTTGGCCTGGGAAGGTAATGGTCCCCGGGGATGCAGGGGAGGCTATACCTGTCCCGCAATAATTCCAAGAAATACCCCCAGGGAGGGGGCGGTCCCCGGGTCTGCAGGGGGGCCGTGTGGACCCCACCGGATCAGTTTACTTATGTTTGCTCCGGGGAGGTGGCCATATATATATATTTTTTAATTGCTGCAGGTCCAGCTGCAAATTTTCAGAAAAATTCAATAAAAAATGCTTTTAACTCTGTGGGACCCCCGCCATATCTGGGGGGGGGGGTCAGGCAATTCCTACCCTGCCCCCTTTTTGTTTGTTTTTTACATTATTTGTGGGACTCGTCTTCAAGCCAAGACCCAAGATGGTTGTCAACACATCCTGGTTGAAGTGTTGGCAGCCAATCAAATTTCAGTAGGATCCACGAGTCTAAATCAAGGATTCACGTCCACAGATAGCTATACTTTTTTAAATTAAATATCTCTAAAACTAGTGAACGTATTTACACCAAATCACAAAACCACGCTTTCTGGCCCAACATCTAGCTTTCTACTAAATTTGGTGTAATTCCATTCAGCGGATCGGGCTGTAGTTGTGTTAAACAAAATGAAAAATCCCCATTGATATAACATGGGGAAAATGCATTTTGGGACCCCTCTTTTTTCTCAGCCCCTACTTGACTGATCATCCTGCAACTTTCAACACAGCAGTTGAATGAAAAAGGGGACGTCTTGTGAATCTTTCGTGCTGATTCATAAAGCGGCGCCAAAGTTATTGGCAAAACAAAAACACTTTTCCCATGGAAACTTTGGTCCTAACTATAATATATATATTTCATGAATCTTCATGAAATTTTCCAAAACAAATGTTCATTCACCCCTGCTTTTTCTTGGAAAGTTTAGGGTTATCAGTTAGCGGGGCTGATTAAAAATACATTTCCCATGCATTTTACATAAACATTTTTAGGCAGCACCATCACAAAAACTGTTGAACGGAATTACACCAAGTTTGGCAGGAAGCTAGATCTTGGTCCAGAAAGTGTGCTTTTGTAGATCTGGACTGTAGGATTAGAGGGACTGAAACTCCTGCAGGAGCGAGCGCTCTGATTGACTCCCTGTCTGGGAGAAATTGGCTCCCTGCCTGGGAGAGACTGAGGGGTATATTCACAAGAACGTGCGCTAAACATCTCCAAAAAATGTTAACGCAACTTTACACATCGCAGTCTATCGCGGGAAAATAACCCTGTGTTAACGTGGAATTCACAACACAGCGGTACCATACGATAGCCTCCCGAAACCGCGGCCAATGTCCGCAATCCAACCACCGCGACAGCGATAAAAACACAAACCCCAATGCGTAAAAAGACGCGATGGGCCCAAACGCGATAAGAAAACAGTGATAACCAGCGAGAGGCCAGCAATACCCACGCGTAATGCGGGAAAAAGCACAAGAACAGCATACGGAAAATGCCACTAAAAAGGAAATGAACTGTGGAGTACCACGGATGCACCCTGACCAACTGCAGAGGACAACATGAACCCCACAATCCCCACGGAGGAACACCCAGGAATCCAGGGGTCGTGGAAGGGCAATGAGAAGAGGAAGAGGAAAACGGGGTACAGTCTGCAGGAAAACACGATTATCGTCACGGATGAGATAGAACCCCACCACCAACTGTACGTCACCTGCAACGTGTCATTGGCAACAAAGAGGCAAAGATGGCACACCATCTCGGACCATGTGAATGCCGTCGCAGCGCCGAGGAGGACAATAGAAGAGGACAAGAGGTGCTGGATTGATGTGAATGGCAAAACCAAGCAGAAACTCGCTGTCAACATGAAAGCAGCAACGCACTTCGGAGGAGGGGGGCCAGCAGAACACCAGGAGCTGAATGACATGGAGAAGATGGTGGCCACAGTCATCAGTCGGGAGACGGTGACAGGAGTTGGGGATCCGGACACTGCCCAACATGACCCGACACTACATCAACAGGGTGCGTACCGACCAGGGAGGGGGCACGGGGGAGATGGGCACAATGGCACACATGCACAATTAAGCAGAGCACACTGCACACCCACAATGACTCAGGATCATGTCCCTGATCCCACGGAACACTTCAGCACACACACAAACACCAAGTAGTCCCACGTACACCATGTGCCCAAAGGGCACCCACACAACACATCAACAATCACACAACCAACACATGCACACGTGCGAAACACAGCAAACATGCATATACGTCAGCCACACTGACAATGCAAGAGACACCACATGATGAGTAGCATGGCTGCAGTCCAATCATCATGACAATGTTCACGGCACAACACTGAGGTGGCTGAATGCGGACCACAACCGGAAAGGAGCAGGTCACACTCGGACACAACCACCTGCACAAACAACCCCTGACGTCAACGACACATCTGCGGACAAACCATGCCCAAGAGTCACAACTCGACAAAGAGCACAAGTAACCCAAGTCTGCAACATCTCAGCACTGTGGAAGCACAGAACTGAAAGGCACATCGCATGAAAGGGATAAGTGGCAGCCAAATCAGAGCTGCAGGAGCGACTCACCCACTGTGCAGCATACGCACATAAGAATAAGTGCACCTCGACATTGACAACATCATGGTACAAACAGCAACACCTCCACAACAGAACACAGGACACAACTGGTGCCGCATATGTGCACAACATGGCCAATCACATCTGGCACAGCAGGAAACTGTGACATGACAATGTACAAGTACAACATGTAACCTGCAAATATTTGTTATTCACACATGCTGTGCTTGTGGACATTTTGTACTGTCCCATGAGTGCCAGGGACGGCCACAATGTGACGTGCTCATGTGAAGAAATTGGCAATGAGGGTGTTCCTACGGGCTATTCCTGCCTCAGCTGCAGTGGGATGTGGGCCACCTGCCCCATCGTCCTCATCATCATCCGGTACTTCTGGAACTTGGATCCATGGGGCATTGGTGCGTACACAGATGTTGTGCAACACACAACATGCAACGATCATCTTGCACACGATGTCTGGGCTGTACAGGAGCCTTCCACCTGTGATATCCAGGCACCTGAAACGTGACTTCAACACGCCAAATGTGTGTTCCACAATGCCCCTGGTGCGTATGTGAGCCGCATTGTACTGCCTCCGGGTGGGTGTGTTCGGGTCTCGGAGGGGTGTCATCATCCAAGGGCAGAGTGCATATCCTTGATCACCTGTGACAGTGCAGAGAGAAAAGAGTCAATACTTGGTTCGGCATGATGTGTTGGCAGGCCCACTAGTCCAGTGACGCCTGTGCTGGCTGTGTGTGGGGTGAGTGTAAGCCAGCCCTCAGGGAGTAGCTGGTGCTGGCAACAACTTCAACAGTCATCAGGCACTCAGGAATGCAATGTTCAAACAGCAAGGGACCATGACGTGAGTTGCACAGAGTTAGTGGCCCCGGATGCACAGTGGCTGACACAGGCCTACCGCCACGGGACGCTGACTTGCGGGACACTGGGGTAGGGTCATTAGGGCAGAGCAGGGTCTCGTATGTATCAAAGGTGGTTTTCACGGAGTGTCTCGGGGGAGAGTGGGAGGTGTACCCCCAGGGCATGATGCAGAGGGCACATACCAGCTGTGTCCGGCAACATGGCGGATATGAATACCACAGACTCATGCCAAACACCAAGTCTGTACCTGCCAGTTGCTGATGACAACCCCCAGGCCACAGGCTCAGACACCAACAATGTTCTGCCGGAGGCTGACGGTGACTCATGGCGCACAGGGTTAGTGGCACCAGGTCAGTCCTTGCTAGTGGTCGACCTCCTCCGTAACGGTGATCCGTGTTTCCACCGGACTGAAACGCATCTTTCTCTCACTCCTCTCCCTGCGTTCACTGGCATGAACTCTGCCATTGAGTAATGAAGGCTCAGTTCTAGATGTGGGACATACTGGACTGCAGTGTAGGCCGGCTGCAGCGGTGGAGTATGTCAACGAATGAGGACTCCTGGGGGCCTGTGTCACGGAGGACAGCGATGGTCTGAGGAGGCTGCCAAGGTCGCGGGCATGGGTCTTGGAGCTAGCACCGGCACGTGGTGGGCCCTCTTTGACACACCACAGTGTTGGCAGGTGAGCAGTGTGGCCTTGGAGCGATGGGGCGGGCAAGCCGGGTCTGGGCATCAGCGGCCTGGGGTGCAGCAGGCGCACAGGCTCGCAGGCCCCGCTGCTCACGGCATCGGCCTCGTGGCGGGCTGAGAGGCGCAGCCCTGGCAGTGATGTTGGCCATTCCGGGAGAGCACCACGCTCAGCGCCATGGTGTTTTTATCCACACCCCTGAGCAGGCCTGGCGTAAGCCGGGCCAACCCACTATGCTCACGCACACAGGGGGGGACGCAGCAAGCGACATTTCCACGATCTAACCCACAGCCTGGGGTGACATGGTTGCGTCCATATGTTCACTACTCTCCAGACACCAGCAGTTAATGACGGAATGGACATATCTGTGGTTTGCATACCCAGGTCTGTCCAGCACATTCACGCCACACTTGTCGTTGTGTACATTCCCATTCATGGGTCACTTGCCTCCTTCGCACATGCCTGCTTTCCGCCTCTCCACACGTTCAGCTGTTGTGTGGCTGTGGTGCCATGATATAGCTGGCTTGTGTACATGGGAAGTCCAGGATCCCAATGGAGTTGTGTTGTTGTGTCTGGTAGGTGGGCATGTTGATTGACATGTTGTATGTGGTTTGGTCACGTGTGCATTCCCACAGTTGTACGTTGTGTGATGGTGGCTTTGAGGTGTGTGGTGTGTTGATTTGGTACTTACCAACGAGCAGTTCATTTCCATAGGTGCCATCCTGGAAGTGCTGGTTGATGATGGACTGTCGGAAGATGTAGGAATCGTGCACACTGCCTGGGTAGTTTGCGACGACATTGGTGAAAATTCCCCGGCAGTCCACTATTGCCTGCACATTGATGGAATGCGTGTGCTTTCTGTTGCGGTAATTGTGTGCAGTGTCGGCAGGGGGGCACAAGTAGGACATGTGTGCAGTCAATTGCTCCCCAACATGTGCGGGAAGCCAGCTATGGCGTAGAAGCCTTGCTTGGTCTCCAGCTGTTCCTGCGCAGTGTGGGGGAAGTGAAGGTACTGGGGTATGAAGCTGATGATGGCATCCAGGACAGGTGTGAGGAACTTTGATAGGGCTGGCTGTGCGACTCCTCCGACTCTGGCCGTTGTTGGTTGGAAGGTACCAGAGGCCAACATGTGCAGCACAGCCAGCAGCTTTGTCTGTGGAGGGATGTTGGTTGTCCACTGTGTTGGGACCGTCAGCCTGTGGCCGATGTGGGTCATGATGCGGAGGATGGTTGTCCTTTTGAGCCTGTAGTGGGCAATGACTTCCTTGGGCGTTAGGTCTGTGAGACTAGTGCGTTTTCGGTAGGTCCGCTGTCTTACTCTGCGCTGCCTCTATGGTGGTCCGGGGGGGTGCCGGTCCGGGTCCTGGGGGTGGTGGCGGTCCTGGGGGTGGTGGAGGTGTGTGTTGTGGCCCTGTTGGGGCTCCAAGCTGCATGATGAGTAGCTCCATGGCGTCGGTTGTTCTTCGGGTGTGGCTGTGTGCGGGGCTCCGTTGCCTACTGCAGGTAGTCGTCCTGCTTAACACCAGCAAGAGGCAGGTGTTAAATACCTGCTGCTACCACGGCTTATCGCGTGGTATTGACTCGCATCGCGGATCTGGCAGTTCGTTGTGAAAGTGGTGTTGTGGTGTTTTCGTGGGTTTTTGCACGGGAACGCCTACTCTGCATCTCATTAGGGTTAGTTGGTGGTGTCACCCGTGGAGATAAATTTTGCGGCAGTTATCGCGGGAATACTGGCGATGTCTGCAGTTTGCACCCGCTTGTGAATGGGGCGTTAAATCTATCTCCACTTTTGATGCGTTAAGGTGGCGATAACTCAGCGATAAGTCTTTGTGAATATACCCCTGAGTCCCTGTCTGGGAGAGTGTAGGCATACCTTCCAGCAGAAAAATTCTGCTACTGCCCAGGCGGGAGCAAACGAAAGGTGCCAGCTCTTGCCTGCACCCAGTGTTGTGCTGACTGGGGAGCTGGCTGGGGCCACGGGGGCCTGGGGATCCCGTCACAGCGCCAACATGGGCCCTACTGCAATGTTGGTCGGAGTTGCCTCTGACCGACACCCTCGCTGTCTCGGGACCAACCTACCTCCGGTCGGTGGTCCCGACACCGCAATGACAATGCGGGAGAAAAACAGAGAACGCTCTACCCCCTTTAGATTTAGAGATGTACCTGGGGGGAGCCAACCTGCAGGCCTCAGAAGATCGCAGAGTCCGGCCAGGAACATATTTCTCCAAGCGATCTTTTATAAACTTGGGTGCCTGACCGTAGATTGCCTTGTGGGCAATACATAGACCCTTGAACTGCGCTCTCTGTTTAATAGGGAGCCAATGTAATTTATGTAACAGAGGGGTAGCGCGTGTCTTTCTGGGAAGTCTAAAAATAAGCCTGGCCGCATCATTCTGCACCACCTGCAATCCCACCTGCAATTTATTCTTCACTACTCTTAGGAAGGAGCACCTAGTAATACCCTAGGGTATTTAAGTATGAAATATTTTATGCTTGTGGTGCCCCTAGAAGAGGCAGGGGCACCACCAAGCATTTTAATATTGTGAGGTGTTGCAGGAACAGAAGCAGCCCCATAGCAACATTTAAAAAAACACAGCAAGTCTTTGGGTCATTAAAACCATGATCCTGGGAGAGCTTACCATATTTTTTAAAGCACTTCTAGCTGGAGCTCTATGCTCTTCAGCTGGAGTACAAGGCCCTTTTGTGGTTGTTTTTATGATTGCATTTTCTGGGCTGAATAATGTTAATAGAAAGACTAAGAGACATGTTGGTTTTATTTCTTTTAAAAATGTCTGAAGCTATTTATTTTAACATTTTTCTCCCACGAAATATAATAATAAAAACTATGTTAAAAGAAAGACTCACACACATCTCTTTTTTAATTAAAACTTTATTAAACATTTTTATAATAATCACTATTATAAAACATTGCATTATTGAAATATACACTAGATTAAAAATATTGGTGATTTCTGGAGAAAGATTATCGTAGGGTCACTTTTTATATTTTGACGATGTGACTCTGACAAAGTCAGTAAGCCTACCTGAGTGCAGCCAGAACTGTGAGAGTAACTGCATGCAGCGCATCCCAGAAGGGTGTGTGTGGTGGGGAGTTGACTTTACGTATGGTTATCAAATATTATGTTACATTAAAAAAAGCTAGAAATTCACGGAAAAAAATCAAACGTTACATTGATTTTATAGTTAATGGAAAATATCAGTGACAATATAATGTTTTAAACTCAAAAACACAAAGAAATTCACCAGTTATAATTATCTCAAGTAACTGTAACTTGTGACCTAAAGAAATATAACTCTCGCCATGCACAGCTACATACTACATCACTCATGTCGTACATGTTTTATTTTATTTTATTGAGTTTTGTATAGCACGAACTTGACCCGAGGGCATCAGAGTGCTTCACAGAGTTAGCACAAGCAGCGACTACCTGAGAAGCATTTGGAGTAAATACAGATACATAGTGACAGGATGTGACTTGGTGTACAAGGAATTGCACAGCCTGCAACTACGTACATACATTTGGAGTAAATACAGATACATGGTGACAGTATGTGACAGGTATACAAGGACATTAGGGAAAGTTGCCAATACAATTTTGAGGTAGTTATGGTACACATACATTCATAGCGCTTTACAGAGCACATCGGAAATTGTACGAGATTACTGGAGGGGTACATAAAAAGGTACATAGTAACAGTAAAACGGTAAAAACAAGATTGATAGTAGTAAAGATGGACGATGTAGTTCTGAGGTAGCTGGGGTAAGGTGTCATGAGGGTGGGGGGACTTAGAGGCACAGTTTTTCCCGGGGTAGTGGTGCACAGATTTATTTAGAGAGTGCAGGGAGAGTGCCCACAGGCTAGTTAGGTGCTTTAATGGGGTGGGTTTAGGTATGGTTGAAGAGTAGTAGCTTCAATTTCTTCTTGAAGTGAGTGAAGATTTAATTTTCCCGCTGGTCCTGGGGCAGGTAGTTCCAGATTCTAGGAGCATTCCCAGAGAAGGAGCGGGTGTGAGATTTCTCTCTTAAATTTTTGAGGAATCAAGAGTAGACTGTTTGAGCTTCGTAGAAGTCTCTTTTGTCTGGCTTTTGATAATTTATTTATGAGATAGATTGGTTTTTCAGTGTAGAGTGCTCTTTGAGTTATGCAGGCGGTTTTTAGTATGGCTCTTGCTTCAATTGGAAGCCAGTTGAGTTGCTTGAGGGTGGGAGTGATGTGGTCAAAGAGCCTTTCCCTCAATATAAGTCTAATTGCAGCTTGGAGTAAAGCTGTCAAAAGGGCTAGGTACGATTTTGGGGTGCCCGCAACTATTGCGTTGCCATTGTCCAGCTTGGGTAGGACTAAGGATTGCACTACCGTCTTTAGATATTCAATGGGGATGAAGGGTTTGACTTTTCCTTAAAGGTTTTTCAGCGTGTAGAGTGCACTTTTTGTGGAGGCATTGAAATGGTCTTTCATGCTTAGATGGCTGTCAAGTGTAATCCCCAGGTATTTAGTGGAGTTGGAGATGAAAAGTTTGCAGTTTAGTGCCGTGAGATTGTCGAGTCAGCTGTCTGGAAAGGATTTTATTTTAGGATGAATGAGAAGGAGTTCAATTTTGTTGGGGTTGAGTTTGAGGTGGTTGCTGGTCAGCCAGGCTTGAACTGTGAGGAGAGTGTTATTTAGGTGCTGGATGTCTTTGACTGACGAGATTTTCATGTAGAGTTTGGTAGATGGTAGACTATTCTAGCTTGCTCCAGAATCATTGTAAGGGGTTCCTAGGTTCCTATATAGAGGTTGAATAGTGTAGGAGACAGGATTGACCCTTGAGGGACTCCTTCTGAGACTGGTGTTGTTTTTGAGGTTGAGTTGTTGACCTTGATTAGCTGCAAGCATTGGCTTAGAAAGGAGGTGAACCACTGAAGGACAGTCCTATTGAAACCTGCATGCTGTGAGAAGGTGTTTAATAGGATATTGAGGTTGACAGTGTCGAAGGCAGCCGAGAGGTCTAGTAGGACTAGGAGGCAGGCCTGCCCATCGTCCAAAGAACTGTGTAGTTTATCTATGATGTTTAGCATAGCAGTCTCCGTACTGCAGCCTTTCCTGAACCCAGATTGGAAGGTTTAAAAAAGGTTGTATTTTTCTATGTGGGTGTTGAGTTGAGCAAGCACACATTTTTCAATGGTTTTGGCGAGGAGGATGAGGTTTGTTATAGGTCTGTAGTTATTGAGGTTATTCTGGTCTAAGTCCGTTTTTTTGATGAGGGGGTGACTTGGCCGAGTTTGAGGGGAGCTGGCATTGAGCTCCTCGGTAAAGAGGATTTGATGATTTTGGTCCAAATAGGAGAGATGATGTGCCTGTAATTTTTCACAGTCGCAGCAGGGAGGGGGTCAGAGATGTGAGAAGCTGGCTTCATGCTGAAGAGCAGCTTTAGAACTTCTTCTTCAGGGGTGTAGTTAAATTTAGACCAGGTTGCATGTTTTTTCAGTTGCAGGAGGTGGAGGTTGGTAAAGGTTGGTGAACTGTGTTGTAGAGATGAGGAGGCTTCCATTCATTTCCGCAGGGGGCATCTTTGGTGCAGGGAGGGTGGGTGGCTCAAGAGATAGTTGAATGTTAGATATTTTGTCAGTGAAAAATGTAGAGAATTCTTCACAGAGTTTTGAAGAGTTGTTCATTAAATGTTGGGGAAAGTAGGAGGTTTGCTGTTTGATGACCTTGAATAGGTCTTTGGGTCTGTTCCTACACCGGTTAAATTGGTCTCTGAAGAAGGCAGATTTTTCTTTGAAGATGTGTTTTTTTGTATATTTGGAGTTCAGCCCAGAGGATCAAGAGATTGGATTCCGAAGGTTATTGTCTCCAGTTTCTTTCAGCTAAATGGAGTTGTCGCCTTTCATTGTTCAGGTCTTTGATGAACCAGGATCTGGACGGGAATTTTCTTGATTTCTTGAGTTTCAGGTGGGTGATTGTTTCCAAAAGTTCTGTAATTTTTGTGTTGTAGTAGACAGTGAGGTCCTCGGCAGATGATAGGTCAGGTGGAGGTAGGATTTGGGTACTAACTAATGCTTTTAGCTCTGCTTGTGGAATTTGGTGGATGTTCCTTACCCAGCGCTTGGGACGGCTGCATTGGTATGAACGATGATGGATGGTATTGAGATTGAAGAGAATTTGATTGTGATCTGACCAGTTGGATGATAGGATAGAGAGCAGAGATAGGGGCATATGTACAAGCCCCTATCGCCACAACAATGTCAGTTTTTACGACGTTTTGGTGGCGATAGGGGCATTAACTTATTTACAAGGCAGCTTTAAGCCACTTAACCTGGCTTAACGCTACCTTGTAAATAAGGCCACCTTTCATGCTATGCTTAGCGTGAAAGGGGTGGGCAGTGGGTGTTGCAGTGGGCGCTCCACCGCAACATCCATTGATTTTGACGCTGCCCCCTATTTAGAAGGGCAGCTTAAATAGGAGGCAGCGCCAAAATTAAGACCAGGGCAAACCTGGTCTTAAGTTGGCGAAACGAAGAGAAATGCATTACTTCTCCTCGTTTTTGCTTTTCCATGTGTGCTGCCTTGTGCAGCACACACGGAAAAAGCAAAATGCCTTGGAGTGTTTATGTACTGGAAGGTCCCCCTTCCTGTACATAAACAATCTTTAAAAAAAAAAGCCATTTTGTGACTTCCATGTGTGCTGCATTAAGCGGCACACATAGAAGTGATAAAATGGCATTTAAAGATTGTTTATGTACAGGAAGGGCGACCTTCCTGTACATAAACAATCTTTCCCCTGCATGCAGACACCCTTGCACTATGGTGCAAGGGTGCCTGAGTTGGCGCTACACTGCTTAGTGTAGCGCCAGCGCAGGGGGAAACGCAAGGCTGCACCATATCGTTGTAAATGTGGTGCATCCTTGTGTTTCTGAAGTGGCGGAGTGAGGCGTTAAGCCATGACGGCTAATGCCTCACTCCGCCACTTCCTTGAACATTTGTCCCATAGTGTGTTGTGCTTGGAGATGATTGTGTCAAGGGTAGAGACCTTGTTGTGCGTCTGCATGTTGCAGTGTTGGGTGAGATCGTTTGCTTCCAGGAGGGTGGAGTAGGCTTGTACTGTGGGGTCTTTAGTGTTGTTCAGGTACAGATGTAGGTCTCCTGATATAATGTTGGTGCTATCTTTTAGGGAAATTTGTGATATTAGGCAGGTTAGGTCTTCAAGGAATGTTGAATTTTTACTAGGAGGGTGGTAGATGATATGGAATTTGATGGGGTTTGGGCCATTTGTGGAGAGTTGAACTCCTAGAAATTCAAAGGTAGGGTGTTCGGCAGTGCGGAAAGGTCTTTGCGGTTGCTGAGAATGATTGAGAAGCATGATGGGGAGATGAGGTCTAGGTAAGGGGATGAATGGCCGTTTAACCAGGTTTCAGTTAGAAAGCAGATGTCCGTGTTATGTTGTAAGATGGTATCAGCTATAACAGTGGCATGCTTGATTGCTGATCGGCAGTTTAGTAGCATGCAGTGGGGCGTGGGTGAAGGTATCTGTTCAGGATGACTGGGTTGGATTGTAGATAGTTGGGAGGGCGACCAAAGAGGGCAAGAGGTGTTTGTGCTACTTTTCAAGCTAATGACAACTGGGGTCATGCTGTGAGAGTTTAGGCTTGGGGTCTTTCCATAGGTGTTATTCAGAAATTCAGCCTCCTTCTGCGAAGTTCCAGTCATGGTGCATTTGGGGTTGAGGAGTTGACGAGTGTTTATGGCAGGGTCGGAGTGTACCCATGGTTTAAAGTGTTGGGGCAGGGTAGGGACGTTCTTTGCCTCTATGTAAAGTGATGGGATTTCATCAAGAATAACGTTAATTTTGAGTTCTAGACGGGCTATTATGGGGATAAGTTGAGAGACGGCTGGGGCAGCGTTGGGTAGGGGAGTGTGCTAGGGCTTGTCGGAGCCAGAGGAGGGGGCTAAGGAAGGAGCCAGCCTGTTGAGGGTGGTGGACTGAGGCGATACAGGGACAAAGTGTAACTCGGGCTGGACTGTGGGGATGAGCCATGGGGTTGGCGAATGTGATTCTGGAGGTAAAACTGTAGCATCCAGGCAATTTGTAGTAGAAGGGGATGAAGGGGGGTGTGGGCAGAGGCAGTGTGAGGTGAATTGAGAGTCTTGGGTTTAGATGGCCGAGGTGTGGGAGCATGGATCCCCTCACAGGGAGAGGGTGGATGGGTTGGTTTATTGGTAGAGGGGCAAGGAGGTGGGACCAGAAGGCAAGGAGATGCAGAGTGCAGTGAAGTGTCGATCAAAAATAGTTAGGTTTTGTTCTGAGACTTGGACTAGGATATTCCCATTTCTGTAGACAGTTATAGTCAGTTCTCCGCTAAAGTTCACAGATGGGGATATGGTGAGCTTGATTCCATAGGGGATATGTTGGTAGCTTTAGTTACGTGAGGTGTTGTAGGAAGTTCTTTTTCCATTTGGCAGGTTTTTGGTGTGTATAAGATTAAGTCAATTTTACGACATAACATCATTAATAACATCACTGCAAAATTTGAAATGACATTATTGATGACAAGAGTGTGAGTGCGGGGACTTGAATTAAAAAAAGAGCAGGTATCCTCACTGTTAGACCTGGCATCCTTGGCGTGGGTCTCCCTTCCATTTTTTCGTAATGCCTCCACTGTTGCCGATATGTTTTTGCTGGACTAGATGCTCATGGGCACTTTGCCGCTGCTAATCAGTGCCAAAGTGCAAGTGCTCCCTATCGTTAATTGATATATGTATTAGTGACTCCATGATTGGATGATTGGTTTACTTGTCAGTCCCTAGTACAGTGCACTCAGTGTGCCCAGGGCTTGTAAATCCAATGCCGCTGGTGGGCTTGCAGCACTGGTTGTGCCACCCACAGAAGCGGCTGGTAAATGTGTCTCAGGCCTGCCATCGCAGAGCCTGTGTGCAGCCTAGGGCTGCCATGTCGACTTGGTGAGTACACCCACTTACCAGTCCCTAAAACCTTCCCTTTACTGCATGTTGGTCACCCCTAAAGTAGGCCCTAGGGCAGGGTGCATTGTAAGTATAAGGTAGGACATGCCCTGGTGTGTGTGGCATGTCCTAATAGTGAATTACAGCCATTTTCGTTTTTCACTATTGCAAGGCTACCTGCTCCCCATAGGCCAGAATGGGCAGACTGACTATTACACCTTATAGTCAGAACTGACCCAGGGAACATGGTAGAAAAACGAATTTAGTATGCCTGAACTCAGGATGATAAAATACATCTTTTAGTGAAGTTGGTTTTAACATTCTGTAGTCCGAAAATACCACTTTTAGAAAGTGGGTATTTTCTTGCCTAACTATCCAAGCCTGCCTCTGCTAGGTTGTGTATTCCTTGTCTGGAGATTGAGTGACAGGGGCTGGGGGTGGCTACCGGAGACAGGGTGAGTCAGCGCAGGGCTGAATAGAAAGATCTGCATCCAGAGTGGAGGGAGGAGTTGCACCTGGGTCTGAATAGGGCTGTGCCTGCCTTCCACAATGCTGGCTCCACTCTCCTGCCGGGCGGCTGAGCACTCTGCCCCACATTCTGAAAGGAAAGAAGGAGTCAGAAAAACAAAGTACTCCAGAACTGACCAGAACTGGTTTTGGACTAGGCAGAGGCCTCTCTGCCTCCAGAGAACAAAGAGAATCAGGGTATAAGAGGGGCACCCAGACCCCAGGAAAATCAGATCACTTTTGGGAACAAGAAGAAACCTTTGCTGAGGAGCGGAACCAAGAAGAAACTGAGGAGAGACTATCCCTAAGCCTGAAGTGCTGCTTGGGGGATTGGCCTGCAGTGGTTTGCCTGACTGCCAAAGAGAGGAGAAAGGAACTTTTGCTTTGCTGTGACTTTCATCAACTTGTGAAGGATCTCCAAGGGCTTGGAAGAGAGCTTGCCCCCTGACCGAAGTCCCAGGACCATTGGACTTCACCCCTTTGTGAATTGCTGCTGGAAACTCTGTTTCAGTGGCTACAGAGGTAGGGAGCTGTGACCGACTCTCACGACCGACTCGGTGTCCTGCAAGCACCGCATCGAAGCACCGTCTCGCCCTGCAACGCACGGCCCTGGTCTCACCGACTCCGTACAACGAGCCGCTGCCTGCACCGCATCGAGGGACAACGCGGTCCTGCAACGCTCGCTACGCCGAATCGAACTGGTCCGACCGACACGGTCACTGCTGCTGAGTTCGAGTCCTGTGACCGCACCGGAGTTGGGCACCGCTCGCACGCTTTGCGACGCACCGCCCGACTCGCACCGCTGTCCGGACTGATCGACGCCAGCTCCTGAATCCGGCTCCGTCGCCGCACCGCAACCTGCCAGCACCGCATCGAAGCACCGTCTCGCCCTGCAACGCACGGCCCTGGTCTCACCGACTCCGTCTCGACGACGCCAACGAGCCGCTGCCTGCACCGCATCGAGGGACAACGCGTCCTGCAACGCTTCCATTTTTGCATCGCGACCGCGACGAACAGCCATCCGGCTCGCACGCCCGTGCCTGCCGCTTCAAGTAAAAGGTACTGTGACCGAGTCTGTCTATGCTGTGTTGGCCCGTCTCGACGCGGTCAGCTGGATTTGTTAGACTCTGTTTGTTCTCGACATCGCCGTAGCCGGAGGAGGCTACCGACTCGCACAGAACCTTGAATGAAGCCTTTTGATCAGAACTAAGTATTCTTAACAGTATTGTGGATTATTTTTGTCGTTTATGGTCTTGTGATAAATCTATATAAAGTATACCTATTTTTATAAATATATAACCTGTGTGGTGTCCATTTGTAGTGTTGTCACTTGATTACTGTATGTGTTCACAAATGCTTTACACACTGCCTCTGAACTAAGCCTGTCTGCTCGTGCCAAGCTACCAAGAGGGTGAGCAGGGGTTATTTCGGGAGTGTACCTACTTTCCTGACTAGACTCAAGGGTCCCTATTTGGACAAAGGTACATACCTCTGCTAACTAGAGACCCCCAAATCTAACATTGGTGGTCAGCGGTGAGGATTCTGGACTTGCATTTGTGACTCATGTACAGTGATTGGTAAACACTACTTAGTGAGTGCAGACCAAAACGCAACCACATACTTTAATAGCATTTTTTCTGGGATTTCCTATTTTTGCAAATGCCAAGTTCAGTCACTATGGAGAAACCAGCATCAGTAGCCTCTGTTGAATGTGATTGGGAAGAAGAGAGGCTAGAATGCTACACCCTTAAGCAGCTCAAGCAATTCTGCAAAAAGTTTAAAGTGTCCATGACCGGGATCTCCAGGAAGGAGGACCTCCAAAAGGCGCTGAGGGCCTGGGTCGACCAAGGAGTGCCCCTGTGGAGGGGGCTGAGAATGCAGAAGGGCAGCTGGAGGGGCTATTGGGTCTAGGGGCTAGAAGACCACCTTCCCCAGTAGGTAGCAGTGTTTCTGCCCGAGGACTGTCTCCAGAGGAGTTGGAGGACAGGAAAGAGAGTAGGATGCACGAAATGGAGCTGACCAAACTCAAGCTGAATAAGCAGTTAGAATTCGAAATGCAAACAAGGAAATTAGCCCTAGAGGAAAAGAAAATGCAGTTTGAACATGAGAAAGTTTTGAGGGAGTTGGAATTGAAGGCCAAGAGCTTAGAGATTACTCCCTCTGGTGGCAGTGTGACCGCCTGTGCCTGTTGAAGCTAGGGTGTATATTCCCAAAGATGTGGTGAAGGAGTTTTTTAAAAATGACGACATAGGGCAGTGGTTCAAAGCCTATGAGGTAGCCATGTCTTCCCACCGGGTCCCTGAGAAGGATTGGGGAGCGGGGTTGTGGGGACGGTTCCTTAGTGAAGGGCGGGATACCTTGTTGGATTTGCCCTCTGAAGTCTATAATTCGTACAGCCACATGAAGGATGCCTTAATGACTAGGTATGGTTTGACCCTGAGCTTTATAGGCAAAGGTTCAGGAACTGTAGTAAGATTGAAAGCAGTACCTGGGTTGAATATGTGACCTTCTTTTGCAGAGCCTTGGATGGTTGGGTAAAGGGTAGCAAAGCGACTGATTTTCAGGCGCTCTTGATTTAATTGCCTGGGAGCACTTGTCCGGTAATTGTTTTCCTGAGCTACGCCAGCACCTGATTGATAGTAAGCTGACTAACCCTAGGCAGCTTGTTGAGGAGGCGGACCGCTGGGTGAGTACCCGGGTCCACAAGGGTCACGTGGGAGACTCCGCCAAGGGTGGGCAGGGTCCCCAGCAGAAGAGTGGGGGGACAAGGGTAAACAGAAGGAGTTCCATAAAGGGCCCCAAAGTAGACCCCAAGGGAACCAAGGGAAAGGTTCCCAGCCTCCCCTGAGAAGAAGCCAGTGGCCCTGACAGGCCCCCCCTGTTCACCAGGGACCACTGGTATGTTACAAGTGTGGCGCCCTGGCCACAAGGCAAACGATCCTCGTTGCCCCTTGCATGGAAACCAGCACCCACCAGTGCAGTCCCCCGGCAGTTGGCTAGTGTAGCCCTGGGGGAGGAGTTGGGTGCCCAAGGTGGGGGGATCCCACAGTGTTTTCCCTTGTCTCATTAGGGAGACTCTGAGATGGTCCCTAGGACCCCGCTGCCTGAGAACACTAAGAAATACAGGCAGTGGGTGACCATCAATGGCCATAGGGTGGAGGCTCTGAGAGACACAGGAGCCAGTGTGACAGCTGTCAAGTGTCACCTGGTGTCTAAAGAGCAGGTTATCCCTGATGCATTCTATCCGGTTGTTGCCGCTGACAACACAGAGAGTCACTGCAAGGTGGCTCAGGTTCCCTTTGAGTGGGGGGTCTCGGGTACTCTTCAAGTAGCTGTGAGGCCAGCCATGCCTGTTGACTGTTTGTTAGGGAACGCATTTGGAGAGCTCACCTTGGGCTAAGGTGGAGCGGAGTGCGCATTTAGAAATGTTGGGCTTGCCTGATTGGGCATGTGTGACCACCCGGTCAATGGCAGCTAAAGGTGTTCAAGAGGACCTGGAGCCTGAGAGGGAGGCCCAGGTGCCTGCCGGAGAGAGAGGAGGCAGGGGCGCGGGAAACCGGCCCCCGAGGTTCCCACGGTCCAGGAGGAGGCAGACCCTGAGGGGGATGCCCTGGAGCCTACAGGGGAACAGGTAGCTGAACTGGGGGACCTACCTGAGCTGACCCATTGGCAGCAAGAAGGAGGACCCTCCAGGGAAGAGTTCTGCAAGGAGCAGAACAGATGCCCTTCTCTCGTGGGTCTGAGGCAACAGGCCACAGACCAGGCAGCAGGTGATCAGTCTGGATCACATTGGGTTTACTGGGAGAATGGTCTCCTGTATTCAGAGCCTAAGGTTGCTGAGCCTGGGCCAGCCCCGTGGTCTTGGTTCCAAAAGCTGCCGCGCCTGGTGCCACACCAGAACTCCGGTTCTGTGTGGACTACAGGGACTCAATTCCGTCACCAGGACTGACGCCCACCCCATCCCCAGAGCTGATGAGCTCATAGATCGGTTAGGGGCTGCGCGGTACCTCAGCACGTTTGACTTAACTGCCTGGATACTGGCAGATCGCTCTTGACTGATGGGGCAAAGAGAGGTCAGCATTCTCCACACCAGATGGGCACTACCAGTTCCGGGTGATGCCCTTTGGGATGACAGAATGCCCCTGCCACCTTTCAGAGGTTGGTCAACCAGGTGTTGGTTGGACTGGAGGATTTCAGTGCCGCCTACCTGGATGACATCGCAGTGTTCAGTGCCCGTTGGGAAGAGCATCTGCGCCACCTCTGGGAAGTGTTGATGGCGCTGCGGAGGGCAGGCCTCACAATCAAGGCGAGTAAGTGCCAGATTGGGCAGGGTTCTGTGGTGTACTTGGGACACCAGGTTGGGAGCGCCAGGTGGCGCCCCTCCAACCGAAAATTGATACCATTCTGGCTTTGGGAGCCCCCCAAGACCCAGACAGAGGTGAGAGCCTTCCTAGGACTCACCGGGTATTACCGGAGATCTCGTCAAGGGGTATGGCAGCATTGTTGCCCCCTTGACCGAGCTGACTTCCAAGAAGCAGCCCAGGAAAGTGATTTGGACTGACGCCTGTCAAAAAGCTTTTGACACCTTGAAGACTGCCATGTGCACGGCACCTGTGCTCCAGGCACCCAACTTCTCCAATGAGTTCATTGTTCAAACCGACGCTTCAGAGCATGGTGTAGGGGCTGTTCTATCACTATGATCAATGAGGAGGGCCTAGACCAACCTGTAGCCTTCATCAGTAGGAGGTTACTTCCCGGAACAGAGATGGAGTGCTATCGAGCGTGGAGGCATTTGCTGTGGTCTGGGCACTGAAGAAGCTGAGACCATACCTGCTTGGGACTCACTTCCGGGTTCAGACAGACCACAGGCCCTCAGATGGGTTGATGCAGATGAGGGGTGAGAATCCAAAGCTGTTGAGGTGGTCCATTTCCCTACAGGATGGACTTTACGGTGGAACACCGCCTGGTACAGAACACGCCAATGCTGATGGACTGTCCAGATTTTTCCGCCTTAGCGATGAGAACTCCTAGGGGTAGGATAGTTCTCCCCACATTTCAGCTGGAGGGGACACGTGTTAGACCTGGCATCCTTGGCGTGGGTCTCCCTTCCATTTTTTCGTAATGCCTCCACTGTTGCCGATATGTTTTTGCTGGACTAGATGTCATGGGCACTTTGCCGCTGCTAATCAGTGCCAAAGTGCAAGTGCTCCCTATCGTTAATTGATATATGTATTAGTGACTCCATGATTGGATGATTGGTTTACTTGTCAGTCCCTAGTACAGTGCACTCAGTGTGCCCAGGGCTTGTAAATCCAATGCCGCTGGTGGGCTTGCAGCACTGGTTGTGCCACCCACAGAAGCGGCCGGTAAAATGTGTCTCAGGCCTGCCATCGCAGAGCCTGTGTGCAGCCTAGGGCTGCCATGTCGACTTGGTGAGTACACCCACTTACCAGTCCCTAAAACCTTCCCTTTACTGCATGTTGGTCACCCCTAAAGTAGGCCCTAGGGCAGGGTGCATTGTAAGTATAAGGTAGGACATGCCCTGGTGTGTGTGGCATGTCCTAATAGTGAATTACAGCCATTTTCGTTTTTCACTATTGCAAGGCTACCTGCTCCCCATAGGCCAGAATGGGCAGACTGACTATTACACCTTATAGTCAGAACTGACCCAGGGAACATGGTAGAAAACGAATTTAGTATGCCTGAACTCAGGATGATAAAATACATCTTTTAGTGAAGTTGGTTTTAACATTCTGTGTTCGAAAATACCACTTTTAGAAAGTGGGTATTTTCTTGCCTAACTATCCAAGCCTGCCTCTGCTAGGTTGTGTATTCCTTGTCTGGAGATTGAGTGACAGGGGCTGGGGGTGGCTACCGGAGACAGGGTGAGTCAGCGCAGGGCTGAATAGAAAGATCTGCATCCAGAGTGGAGGGAGGAGTTGCACCTGGGTCTGAATAGGGCTGTGCCTGCCTTCCACAATGCTGGCTCCACCTCCTGCCGGGCGGCTGAGCACTCTGCCCCACATTCTGAAAGGAAAGAAGGAGTCAGAAAACAAAGTACTCCAGAACTGACCAGAACTGGTCTTGGACTAGGCAGAGGCCTCCTGCCTCCAGAGAACAAAGAGAATCAGGGTATAAGAGGGGCACCCAGACCCCAGGAAAATCAGATCACTTTTGGGAACAAGAAGAAACCTTTGCTGAGGAGCGGAACCAAGAAGAAACTGAGGAGAGACTATCCCTAGCCTGAAGTGCTGCTTGGGGGATTGGCCTGCAGTGGTTTGCCTGACTGCCAAAGAGAGGAGAAAGGAACTTTTGCTTTGCTGTGACTTTCATCAACTTGTGAAGGATCTCCAAGGGCTTGGAAGAGAGCTTGCTCCCCTGACCGAAGTCCCAGGACCATTGGACTTCACCCCCTTTGTGAATTGCTGCTGGAAACTCTGTTTCAGTGGCTACAGAGGTAGGGAGCTGTGACCGACTCTCACGACCGACTCGGTGTCCTGCAAGCACCGCATCGAAGCACCTGTTCTCGCCCTGCAACGCACGGCCCTGGTCTCACCGACTCGCCAACGAGCCGCTGCCTGCACCGCATCGAGGGACAACGCGTCCTGCAACGCTCGGCTACGCCGAATCGAACTGGTCCGACCGACACGGTCACTGCTGCTGAGTTCGAGTCCTGTGACCGCACCGGAGCTGGGCACCGCGCGCACGCTTTGCGACGCACCGCCCGACTCTCGCACCGCTGTCCCGGACTGATCGACGCCAGCTCCTGAATCCGGCTCCGTCGCCAGCACCGCAACCTGCCAGCACCGCGATCGAGCACCGTCTCGCCTCTGCAACGCACGGCCCTGGTCTCACCGACTCCGCCTCGACGACGCCAACGAGCCGCTGCCTGCACCGCATCGAGGGACAACGCGTCCTGCAACGCTTCCATTTTTGCATCGCGACCGCGACGAACAGCCATCCGGCTCGCACGCCCGTGCCTGCCGCTTCAAGTAAAGGTACTGTGACCGAGTCTGTCTATGCTGTGGTTGGCCCGTCTCGACGCGGTCAGCTGGATTTGTTAGACTCTGTTTGTTCTCGACATCGCCGTAGCCGGAGGAGGCTACCGACTCAGCACAGAACCTTGAATGAAGCCTTTTTGATCAGAACTAAGTATTCTTAACAGTATTGTGGATTATTTTTGTCGTTTATGGTCTTGTGATAAATCTATATAAAGTATACTCTATTTTTATAAATATATAACCTGTGTGGTGTCCATTTGTAGTGTTGTCACTTGATTACTGTATGTGTTCACAAATGCTTTACACACTGCCTCTGAACTAAGCCTGTCTGCTCGTGCCAAGCTACCAAGAGGGTGAGCAGGGGTTATTTCGGGAGTGTACCTACTTTCCCTGACTGACTCAAGGTCCCTATTTGGACAAAGGTACATACCTCTGCCAACTAGAGACCCCCAAATCTAACACTCACAATCATTCAAACCCACCTTAACTTAATCGAAACCAACCTCAAAATCTTGGAGGCCGGACATCCACGATCCCACATACTCAATACCTTGGAGAAATACTGTGGCCTTGTGGATAGGGAAGTAAAATACCTGGGAAAACATGCTTCAGCTAGGCGATACAGGGATAGTAAATGACAGGATGGGAGACTGACTTGGCTTCTCCATCGTGATAGTAGACACAGCAACATCCTGCAGCTCACAAACAATAAAGGAGATCAACTTAGAGTGAGTGAAGCCATAGTAGGGGAAGTCAGAAAGGAAACCGGCCGGACATTCCGGCGCTGGCTTCCGACAGGCTCAGAGAGCCCGTCCACCAGTCGGAAGCTGGCT
The DNA here is from genome assembly GCA_963921515.1 of Calotriton arnoldi. NCBI lineage: Eukaryota > Metazoa > Chordata > Amphibia > Caudata > Salamandridae > Calotriton > Calotriton arnoldi. The sequence continues at coordinate 45,403 of CAWUFW010024124.1, forward strand.
AGTAATCTCAAGGGCAGGCCTATCCGCTCTTGAGATTACAATGCACGGTTTCCGACATGGTTTCCATGCCGGCCTGTCTGACATGGAAACCATGTCAGAAAGCATGTTTGGGGGCCCCCAGCAGGGCCCCCTTTGGCGCACGGCCTCCTGTTAGAGGCCGAGGGGGCACGTTGATCCCTGCACCTTGTGGCAGGCACCTTGAAGGGCTTGTTGCGGGGTGCAGGGATTAACCACACCTCCCATTTCACTATGGGAGCATGCATTACGGACGGTTTATGGTTGTAAAGCATGCTCCCATAGTGAAATATAGGAATGCGACCGAACAGTGTTCGGTCGCATCCTAATGAGGCGGTCGGGTCACTGACTGGATGCTGATCGGTCCCAGGACCGAGTCAGTGTCGGGCGGAAGGAATTCCGCCCCACATAGAAATCAGGCCCTAAGCGATTTACTAGCAAACTATCATGATATTATCATACAGTAAGTTTGCATATTACACAGAAGGAGAAAATATTACATCTACAGTATAAATTCACATCTTTTTGGTGAAAGCATAGCTAAAGAGTACACAATACACATCTATATCAAATATGTTTTTTACTAGTTGAACTCTTTATTATATGTTTCACAAATAAAACAATAGGAATCATCAACTTTATGATGCATTTTATCATTTAGAAAACCATGACGCTTTATTATCTGCTCACAATTTTGCCGGTCAATTTTTATAGCAGAAAGAAATGTCCTGCGAGAACAAAGGACATGACTGCCAAACCTCCATCACATGGAATGCATTATTTAAAGGTTTTATGTTTCTAGGGATTTGCAACGCCCTGCTGTTTGGACAGAAAGTCAATATTTCTTTCCTAGGGATATTTCATACGTTATAGAACACGATATATTTTTTTAGAAATATTAACTCTGTGGGATGGTTTCTATTCTTCGTTCATAATGAAAAACAAGGAGTACCATAATAATACATATGTATTATTCCAATAAAACACACATTTGCTAACGATTTTTTCCATTACTAAAATGATTTAAGCTTTTATAGTGCGTAAAAAGAAATATGTCATACATTGCACAAACCAAATCATTTTATAAAGAATCTCACAACAATATTAATGAAGGATATGCTAAGTGGCACATTGTTATGGTTCCAAGAACATACTCTGACTCTGTGGTTAACAACTAATTATGGGATCGAAAACACATATCAACTTTGCGGTTTACCACACCCTGGACACTTAGGGCCTCAACTCGAGTTTGTGGACAGGATGCACAGCCGCAAACCCTGGAAGACACTCTGCTATAAGTGCATTATCACCTACAGCACTTATGATATGGCAGGCGGGATATCTGTTACCTTTGTGATGGAGTATGCAACCCACCAAGCTCTAAAGAAGACCCTTAGTTCTGCTGTCGAAAATTACACTAAAACTGGTACTTCATATGTATTATTCATCTTTTGCTGAAGATGTACGTATTTCATTAAAAATAAATACAAGCCTTGCTGTGATGGGATATTTGTAAAGTTCTAATGCGAAAGGATGAGAAGAAACAATAGGAAATGTAATTCTATAGATACGACGGGCCTGATTTACCAGCACATGGGCAAACCTGCACTCAAAGATTTACACATATGTGCAAGTGCAATTTATGAATTTCTGTGATCACAGGCATTCCAATGACTCCACATGGAAAGCGTCATCAGGTACAGGTTTCCTTGCAGATTCATGTAAAGGACTAGTGATATTCCCATCAAGATCATACTTCCACTGTGTGGAGTTCTCTAACTCAGAGAGCTCCACACAGGGGGGATATGACCTCGGGTCCAAATGCACATTCTTTTTTTCTCTACAGGGAAATATTTTTCCCTGTGGAGAAACCCCTTCCACTATACCTCCAGCAAATCTGGTGGTAGTCCATTCCCCTTGCTACCCTGGAAATGTATTTACACCGGCCCTTGTCTGGAGTAAATTACTACCCTTTACATAGAGGAAAGGGGAATGAGAGAGGTTTGTGAATGGCCACAAACACACTTATTTCTGGGCATTCACAAACAAGCAAGGCTAATCACAACTTGGGAGGCCACAAGACAAATATGTTCCCATCCATTGGGTGGTATGACGGGCACGGAGAACACATTGCACTTGTACCGGAAATCTCCGCACCTATTAGTGGATTTAATGCTGCAAGGAATCCCTCTGTGAATTCCTTGTTAGTGTTAAATAGGTCGATTTGATTGTAAACTCATATTTACAACCAAATTTGCTTTAGAAAACAGGACTACTTTGTTTAGATATGTTCATTTTTTACAGTGTACCTTCTTGTACACCTATATTTAAATGGTGTGATATATATATATGTTCTAGCATAGCATCCATGTGAAACAAATGAGTTTTTCTGGAATTTAAAGCACAAAAGAATTTTCAATATTGAAATTTCTGCAGAATTTCCACAATGTACACAATACATGAACCAGTGCCCAGTCACCCATATTCTTCAGTTCATGGCAAAATTAAAAACGGTTTTAAATAAAAGGCCCCAGCTAAATGCACACTCTTTTCCAACAGTTGTCCTTAGGTTTGTAGCTATTTGCAAGAACCTATTTTCTTACTCTTCTAATGTACATAAAGCCAGTTTCAGAGGAACATATATCACTCACCTCATGGTCTTGGCTAAGTACTGTATTGGTCCACTTTCTAGTAAGTGTTTCCATTGATAAGCCATAGTTGCATTGTTTTCAACATACGGCAGTGACTACTTGGGAACGCGGAAGCCATCATAACGCCGATTCTTATCTAATTATCTATAAGAACCTTCTGGTCGCCAAGATCTTTTTACCTGTTGAATAGTGTAAAGGAGAGAATCTCATCTGATTATATAACAGCATTCATTTTGTTCGAAAGGACCACTGACTCCGAATTCAAGTTTAAGAATTTATTATCGCCAAAAATAACTGAACGTGCAAGCACCTCAACACGAGGTTAAAGAAATAGATGGGCACTAATACAAATAACAACCTACGCAGGAGTCTCATCCGACTCAGGATAAAGAGAATAGAAAGTTCTAGAAGGATCAACCAAGCTATGATTGCTCCAATTTCTACGTTGCTCTTCATTTATCTAAGCAAGCTTTAAATCAATTGCTGTCCCTACACTAACACTTAGTGACATCCCTACATAACGATTTTCTCAGGCAAGAGTGAATAAAAGGTGTCAGCTGTGAAGACTTCCTAAGAAGTGCAATCACATAATACCTAAGCTCCGCTCTGTCCTTCTCTCTGGTCTCCCCTACCTCTTCTCTGGCCTCCTCCCTCAGGGCACTATCCCTAATACAAAACCCCAATACAATTGTACACGCCTTTGTCACGCCTCCTTGGCCAGGTCTTCTTTCTTGTACTTTTCCATCGAAACGGTTACTTCATCCTGGACGGTTTCGATGACCTTGAGTCCCAGGCACCTTCTCCGCTGAAAGTATCATCCCTAAATTCCATTTCACTCCCCGTACCATGCCTCCCATCTCTAACTTTTGAAAACAAAAGGGTTAGGGCCGCTCGATTCCGATTCGGGCCGGAAAAAGCACCGACCGACTCGGATCCGGAAAAAATACCGACCGACACGTACCAGTGGCGCCCGACACGCCAAGTACGATGCAAGCCGCGATAAATCCGACCGACACGTCAGGAAACCAAGCCGACCGACCGACCCGCTCGGAAAATAGCAATCCGGCCGGAAAAACACGCGAATCCAACCGACCGACACGCACCCGGAACAAATCCGACCGAATCGTACCCGCCAACTCCAACCTGCAAAGTACGATGCAAGGCGCGAAAACACGACCGAGTCGGACGGAGGACAAGCCGTACGACCGACACGCATACAAAACCGAGCCGAAGCAACACAATACACCGCGACCGACGCGTACGCAGCATACAAAACTGCACAAACACAGCGTGAACGAAACGGAAAACACCGTACGAGACCAATGCAGGGTCCGACTCGGTCACAAGAACGTTTCCAACATACACAAACAGCACAAAGGAAAAATCAACCAAAAAAAGGCCAAACAAGCAATTACCAAGCCAATAAATACTGGGGGGTGGGGACAGAGAACAAAGACACACCAACAACTCCACCTATATAAAGGACACAAATCACTACCATGAGCCTTTGCAAATGCCATTCCACTGCCAGCACCCAAGAGAAAGCAACCACACACCCACAGCTCATCCCTCACACAAGCCACACACCAGCAGCACACCAACAAATACCTACCTCACATACACCCAGCACAACACACACCCACACACCCTCACCTGCACACCAACACACACAGCACCCACTATCACCACCCATCACCATGCCCCCCAAGAAGAATCCCAAGTTCCTAGATAGTGAATTGGAAGTCATGGTAGACGAGATCCTCAGGGTGGAGCCACAGCTGTTTGGCACTCTGGTCCAACAGACCCCCATGTCGCAGAAAACCAAGATGTGGGAGAGGATCATCAACAGGGTGAACGCCCAATCACCATGTCGGCGCACAAAGACCGACATCCAGAACAGGTGGTATGACGTGCGCAGGAGGGTCCGGGAGCTGCTCAAGAAAGACTACCACCTGAGCCAATACACCGGCAGTGGCCCTCCTGCCAAGCCAGTATACCTCAGGCCCTGGGAGGAGAAGGTGCGGGCCATCCTTCCGCCAGTGAGCGTATATGGACTAGAGGACATCCCAGAGCCTGGTGAGTACACAACAAATGTACACAATAAACTGCCACAAAACACACACATCACTGTCAAGGGGAGAGTCAAACCATGCACTCATAGCAATTACACAGCAACTAGAACAGAATCATCCCAAAATGTGTATGTCAGTCAGATAAACACAACACATGCCATCAAAAAGTCACATCCAACTGTGCCAACACATGTACAAACACAACCACAACTACAGCTAGGCAGTGGCACAAATAGAACTAACACACACATCCACACATGTAGCCACCACAACAACACCAACACACAGTGAAGACCACTCAAAGGAAGGAATTCTGTGTATGCTGGCCAAGTCAGTGTAGCCAATAGCATCATGGGAGTCGCACTCACACATATTGCCCCCCCCCCACAACTGTCCCATCAACACCACCCTGAACCATGCTCACATCACAGGGAGTGGAGAAGGACTCACAAGATGGCTGACACTGGCTACTGCTGTGGGGAGCACAAGGCTCTGCTGCCAACTGTGCACCAACAAACAGCAGGACACCACTGACTGACATCCTGAGAGACAACTTACACTCCCTGCAATGCAAGCACGTTCCATGGTGGGATATCTGGCTGGCTGGCTGGGTGGGAAGGGGGACTTGCAGCACTGACCATAGTCACCAGCACCTCCCCTCACACCCCCCCCCCAACACAAACTCCACAGTACCCACCTGGTAGAATGCAATGCCCTCCATCCTAACACAAGATCCCACAAAGCACCACCACCCTGGGTTATGTTGTGTGAAGCACAGGGACACTCTTGGGACTCTTAGCCAAACAACTGCCAGGACAACACTCCCAGCCATCCTGTCAGCACAGCCAGCCCACCCCACAGGGAAGCAGAGTCAAAAGGAAGGAAGCATGGGCATGCTGGGAAGGGGGGTGGAGGCAATAGCATGATGGGAGTCGTAGTCACAGACATTGCTCAGCCTCACAACTGGCCCATCAACACCACCCTGAACCATGCTCACATCACAGGGAGTGGAGAAGGACTCACAAGATGGCTGACACTGGCTACTGCTGCGGGGAGCACAAGGCCCTGCTGCCAACTGTGCACCAACAAACAGCAGGACACCTCTGACTGACATCCTGAGAGACAACTTACACTCCCTGCAATGCAAGCACGTTCCATGGTGGGATAACTGACTGGGTGGGTGGGTGGGTGGGAAGGAGGTCTGGCTGTCAACCAAACACAATCAATGCAGACCATGTTCACACCCCAGAGAATACATAGAAATGCCCAAATAATGCAGGACAATGTGCCACACCAATATCAACCCCTGACTGTGACGACTTAGGACAATACAATGTACAGGCCCGCACCCCGAGGCACAGTCACAACTGTCAGGTGTGTCAACCACTGATGCCTGCAGAAACATGACATACATTGTTTGTGTCTCCCAAAAACAGGTGATGATAGGGACACAGCAGCAGACGCTGAGGAGTCCCAGTCCCAGGCTCAAGAGGATGCCGAGCTCACTGGCGTCGTACAGCCTCTGTCCTCCTCGGACGATGAAGAACAACCTGGCACATCCGGTGCAAGTCAACATGCTGCACCAGCAGGACCACCAGCTGCAGCACCAGCAGGTCCACCAGCTGCACCCCCTGCACCCACCCCTCCAACGACTGTCACCACGAATACCATCCCTGCCGACATGGACAGAATAAGGAACAACACCAGCGCAGTGACCCTGGACCAACCTGGGGCCATGGACACCACCACCACCACCAACCCCCAAGGTGGACCAGGGTTATCTGTGCGTGCAACTGCACACACTGCACATGTCAGCAGGGGTGGTGGGAGGGGTGGGAGACAGAGGTCGCTGCTTGCAGACGTTGCTGGTGTGCATGAAGACCCACAACTGGTACGCATAGCTGATGCGTACCAGTCCAGCACCGGAGAGCTCAGCCAGGTAGTGGGGCTCCTCAGAGACATCAAACAGCAGCAGGCTGCCCATCATGCCCGCTTGGACTCCCACATGTCCCATGTGGAGTCACACATGTCACGTGTGGACTCCCACATGTCACGTGTGGACTCCCACATGACCCGCGTGGAGTCCAAGTGGGATGTACTACATGAGATGACGGCGGTGCACAGGGACATTTTACAATGCCTCCGCCAGATGAACAGCAACCAGTCCACACCTCCCTGTGTGCCAACAACATCTGGTACCGAACAAACTGCAACTGCCACAGGGAGGGAGGAGGACTCTGGCGGAGAGTCCCCTGCACCGCAGCAGCCTGCACTTGAGGGCCCCCCCCCAAGAAGAGGGGTCGTCCGAGGAGGGGAAAGTGAGAGGCTGATGGCCAAGCGCAACTCCCAGGAAGCCTGAACCTGTTCTGGATTTTCGCCTTTGTGCACAGACTGTTCACCCTGTTGATGGCAACACTACTCCCACACATTGCATGGGGAGTACAAGTTGGAACAATGTGTCAGACAACTGTGGCCCCGATACTGGGGATCCTGTCTACCTGGACTTTCTATTCATCTAGGAACTTGGGATTGCAAGATTCATGTACAGCACAATCCATCCTATGCACTATTATCACAGATGTATCACAATAAACACAATAATACACCATACTTGCCTCTGTCGTGATTCCAACGTGGGTACTGTTATGGGGATGATGAACAACAAAATTACACTGTGTATGCGAACTGCAACAGCAAGGACAACACAGGCATGTGAGTACAGGCAACGTGACACATATGAGGGAGACACACCACCAGGGCTACACAACACATACACACCTAGGCCATCTGACTCATTGCCTACACTGATGTTGCCAGGGAAGACGGTGCAATGCACAGACACCACACCCATTCCCAGTTGTAGTCAAGTAGCCCACAGGTGCAGTAAGCAAATGGCAGTCAAATGTGTGACCACAGACAACGCACATCACTAAGTGAAGCACAGGTTTATTACACAGTAGCAACATGCCGTAACCACTACAGATGCAAGGTAACCCCACCTGGTAGCGGGCACACAGTCAACAACTGTAGACAGAAGGAAGTCCATGGGTGTGGCGCACATCACCTGTAGGGACACAACAGCTACCAGCCTGGATGTGCAATCACGTTGTCGGTGGACACAGTTGACCAAACGAATCTGAAAGTACCCTGTGAAGGACAGAAATGACACACAGTCAAAAGCAATGGAGTACAGGACAGAACAGCAAAACTCATGCACAATACATGTTACAAGATACCCACCCAGAACCAAGTTAGCATGTCAACACTGTTGGGGAGTACAGCCCACCTGTCACCACACATCGCAACACACATCCAGTCAAGTAGCCCATGGACACACTCCAACAGCACCAGAGCACCACCCACACATCATGCCAACTCACATCATTGACATGACACCTCAGGATACTCACATTCAGCTAAAGAAGTTGGTGATGAGCTGTGTGCGGACATCACCATCACCATCATCATCATCATCATCGTCACTGGCATCGTGGTCCAGGCCAGGATCCTCCACAGGTGGCGGATGTTGGTCATCGTCATCCTGGATGAGAGGCAACTCCTTCCGCACTGCCAGGTTGTGGAGCATGCAGCAGACGATGATAATCTTGCACACTTTCGCAGGGGCATATGGGAGGGACCCTCCGGTCTTGTCCAGGCAGCGGAAGCGGCTCTTCAGGAGACCAAAGGTCCGCTCAATCACTCTCCTGGTCCGACCATGTGCCTCATTGTAGCGCATCTGGGCAGGTGTCACAGGGTTCCTGAGGGGTGTCAGCAACCACGGCATGTTGGGGTATCCCGAGTCACCTACGGACAGACAAGTGCACATCAGCTGACTTGGAAAAGTGGGCGGAATACTACAGATCAGATCACACACAATGGCACAAAGTCAGTACACACCGACAAGCCAGGCACGCTGGTTCTGCATCTGTGCCATCAACCTGGGGATGCGACTACTCCTCATCACAAAGGCATCGTGTGCTGAACCAGGGAAACGGGCACACACGTGTGTGATGGTCATGTCTGCAAGACACACCACCAGTGCATTGACCGAGTGGTAGTGCTTGCGGTTCCTGTAGGCCTGCTCCTGGGCCTGTGGTGGTACCAAAGCCACATGTGTCCCATCAATGGAGCCAATGACATGCGGCATCCTCCCCAGGGCATAAAAGTCACTCTTCACGTCAGTGAGTCGTCGCAGTCTAGGGAAATAGATGTACCGGTTCAGGAAGAGCAACATTGCCGCCAAGAAATCGCGGAGCACACGGCTGAACATGGTCTGTGACATCCCACCAGCAGACGCCACAGTATGTTGGAAGGTACCGGTGGCAAAGAAGTGTAGGGCTGCCATCACCTTCACCTTGGGGGTCAGCGCTGTAGGATACGGCCGGCCAGGCTGCAAATGTGGGGACAACTGCACTGCCAAATCCTCAATCAGCTGCCTGGTGAAGCGGTACCGTCGGATGCTGTCCCGTTCCACCATCGTTGCCAGGTCTGGGAATGGCCGATGGACAGCAGGAGCCCTGCAGTGCAGAGGAGAAGTAAGCAAGATCGTCAGTCACCCCACATATGCGGCATTGAACACACTCAAGATCCCAACATACATCATCATGAGGCACAACTACATGAAGTGTGCAGTACCGGAACGACATGTATGGTACATACATGGCCAACATCTGTCAACACGGTCCTACAGGTGGCATCAATTTGTCCCAGGTTGGCCCATTGGATATCATGATGCTGTGTCACAGTCACCCCCCCAGTGACATGTGAGGACAGATGTGCCCCAGGCACCACAGCTCAACGACAGGCACATTCCCAGGGACCCTGTAATGCCACATGGACACTGGCATCACCTGGAGTATCATGTGTACACCACAACAAAACAAACATGACCCCCACAGGTAGTGGCCACACTTGCCATGGCAGGAGAGCCATGGACGTCTGTGACACACACGCACAACATCAGAGTCCATGCACACACAACGTGGATGTGGAGACTGTCTCCCATTGTGCACATGAAATCAGAGACATTGTAAACACTACATGCACAAAGACTGTGGAGGGCCATCACTATTGTGCCACTGGGACACCCTGGCTCAAACATACCGTCCCACATGGGACTCACGGGGTATGTGACATGACATACACAAACACCACTGTGAAATGTGACCATGGCACATGCACAGATATGAACAGTTGCACATCACAGTGGTCACGTACACGTAACACCCAGGATCCTGTCCCCATTAACACGTGCACAGCCTGGGGGTGGCTGCCCACAGGTGACACCCACAGGACAACATGTACACCAACATACACACAATAGGAAATGCAGCCTTACATGCCTTATGATAAGGTTTGGACAGGCTGTCGTGATGTAGGTGTGCCCCTCACTCCCTGGGAGCTATCTGTGGCTGGCATATGTCCATCTGAGACAGGCATGCTGACATATGCCAGTCACATGTACAGTGATGCGTTGAACAGCAATGGACCGATCGGTGCCTCCGGCCGGCCCATTGCTTTCAATGTGTGCGGGTACGCGTTGTACCCCTGTGCGCGTTGTACTGCAATGGACCGATCGGTGCCTCCGGCCGGCCCATTGCTTTCAATGTGTGCGGGTACGCGTTGTACCCCTGTGCGCGTTGTACTGCAATGGACCGATCGGTGCCTCCGGCCGGCCCATTGCATTCAATGTGTGCGGGTACGCGTTGTACCCCTGTGCGCGTTGTACTGCAATGGACCGATCGGTGCCTCCGGCCGGCCCATTGCATTCAATGTGTGCGGGTACGCGTTGTACCCCTGTGCGCGTTGTACTGCAATGGACCGATCGGTGCCTCCGGCCGGCCCATTGCATTCAATGTGTGCGGGTACGCGTTGTACCCCTGTGCGCGTTGTACTGCAATGGACCGATCGGTGCCTCCGGCCGGCCCATTGCATTCAATGTGTGCGGGTGCGCGTTGTACCCCTGTGCGCGTTGTACTGCAATGGACCGATCGGTGCCTCCGGCCGGCCCATTGCATTCAATGTGTGCGGGTACGCGTTGTACCCCTGTGCGCGTTGTACTGCAATGGACCGATCGGTGCCTCCGGCCGGCCCATTGCATTCAATGTGTGCGGGTACGCGTTGTACCCCTGTGCGCGTTGTACTGCAATGGACCGATCGGTGCCTCCGGCCGGCCCATTGCATTCAATGTGTGCGGGTACGCGTTGTACCCCTGTGCGCGTTGTACCTCAATGGACCGATCGGTGCGCACCCATTGACAATGGGCTTGCCTGGCAACGGACGCGTTTTCGAATATTCGAACGAGTCGGTTGCTGGAAAATCAGTTGGTCACCCACAACAATGTTGCAAAATCATGTATGTCATGAAGTTGAAATTTTGAAGGATGCTGTGGGCGTGTTTTGGTGCTGCTATTCCATGGATTGGCCAGATTCAGAAGATGCAAACGACTTGGACCTATCACTTTGGACACAAGGGACAGTATCTGCCTCTCCAGCACATATATATTGCTGCATGTTCCCCTGAGAGCCCACTTGCCTGCACTACATGCTCCAGGACGACATCTGCCACTGCACTGCTGCTGTCTCTGCCCCTCTGGACCCTGCAATGGCACGTACTGTGGAGAGAGCCCCAGCCTTCAGCCTTGAAGAGAACCAGGCCCTGCTGGACAGCCTACTTCCACAGTACAGCAAGCTGTATGGGACACCAGGGGAGCAGGTGAGTGTTCTGTGCACTGCCTTTCTGAATGTGCATTTTGTCTGACTAGCAAGGCTGAGAGTCAGCACACCACTGGCTAGCAGGCTCACTGAGTAGTTGTCACCCCCATAGTGTGTAGTGACTTGCACTGGACAGGTATGGTGCAGTGACAGTGCTTCTGAACAGGGTTTTACTCCCCATGCTATGATACCATGTAGTGACTTCTGGAAAACTGTCCATGGGCAGCCGTGCACTGCCTGGGTACACCATGTGCCCCTGTGATTGCGACATGTATATGCAACTGTGTCATGCACGGATATGTTGCATGTGTAGTAATGGCCTTATCACTTTGTCATCCTGACAGGCTTCTGCCCATCGGAAGCATGAGATATGGAAGGACATCGTCCGGGCTGTCCGGTCCGTGGGGGTCTACAAGCGCCGGATCCGCAACTGCCAAAAGAGGTGGCAGGACCTTCGGGGCTGGACCCGGAGGATTGCACGGGTCCAGCTGAAGCTGTCGCCTCCTCGCAGGAGGGGCGGAACACGGACCCTGACCCCCCACATGCTCAGGATCCTGGCGGTGGTCTTTCCAGACCTGGATGGGCAGCTGAAGGCCAGAGAGCAGCAAGGAGGGGGTGAGTCAAAGACTGCACTGTGTACTCTGTCTAACATGTTATGTGCCCTCCTCGGGCCAGGTTGAACTGCCACAGTACAGCAGTCATGTTGTCCAGGAGCCATGTCCCTCTATTGTGCACTGCCCACTCCTCATCTGATACCCAGGTGTGGCCCTTACATGCAGGGAATTCTGTCACTTAGGACTGTGTCCTTGCAGTTTGCTTGACTCAAGGTGGGAGACAGCATCTGTTTCCCTGACTCTGTGGTGGGCATCATGGGTGGGTCCATTGCTTACACAATGCCTGTATTCTGACATGTATTCAGCGTGTTACTTTGATCTGTGGTCCAATTGCTGAGCTGATCCACCACATGTGGCTGGGGTACCTGGCACACACCCATGCTGCGGGTGGGAACAATGTTTGGGCCCCAGGAGTATGTATATGACGTGTGTCACACATACTTAGCCAGCTGCCTACAGTCCAGGGCTCATCCCTCATTCATGTGGGGCTGGACAGTCATGCCTACTCCAGGCCATACAATACACTCTGTACTCCCACTCCCGTGTATCAGAGGACACATTGTGCACAGTGATTTGACCCCTCAGGTGTCTGCCTCTGTGTCAGTGTGCTGTGGATTAGTCGCCAGGACTGCTGTGGAGTTTCTTGGTAGGGGCTCAGCATGCCACTGGAGATGTGACCATAGGAGACGATGCTTGTGTGACACATAGGTGTCTGATCAGCTGCCCATGCAGACTGGGGCATGTAAATGTGAAGTTCAGGCAGCTGTTCCCCATGCACAGCAGAGTGTGAGGGGCTCAGGTTCAGAGGGTAGTGTCACAGGTCTCCCATATGTCCAATAGGTATGACCTGGACAGATGAGGGTTAAGAGGATGTGTTGTGGGGGGGATGTACATGTGCACTTGTGCAGCTCCAGGACTTGCATTCCCCATGACCTACTATTGTGACACAGTGCAGAGTGTTGTTGTCTGGCTGCAAAGTCATACATCACTGAGACAGTGATGTATGACTTTGCAGTCATGCCTCCGCCATGGCATGTGTCTACTGATTGGTGATCCTGCAGGGGAGTGACATGTGCTACATGCACACCATAGTGGCGCTGGCTATCAGGACATGGGTGCATCATGGTGTCTGTCGCTGGAATGCATCACATGCATTTCCTATTTGACTCTGGGCATCCCTTACATCCGTGAACCTGTACTGACTCAGTGGCAAGAGCTGTGATGTGTCCACACCGTGTCCTCTGCACTGTCCAACTACTGTGTACTTGGTGCATGTGTCAACACTGGGGTGTTGCAATCCAACAGACACCAGACAGATGGGTGCAAGGCCATGTGGGATGTGAGTGCCATGCTTGGCATCAGACTGACAATTGACTTCTCCTGTTCAATTAGGGCACTTTTAGCAATGTACAACTAATGATGCCAGGGCTTGCTCTGTAATGTGCTGTGCTCACAGTGGTGTGTGCGTTTGGTGCAGGTGACTGATGTCTGTCTGTTTCCCCATTGTTTGCAGATACATCCACGGCCACGGAAGGGGACAGCTCCACGGACCAGGAGGAGCCGGAGAGCCAGACTGGGTCAGCAGCCGAGGAGTGGTCGGAGGGACCCAGTGGCACGGAGGGCGAGGGGAGCCACACCGAGGAGTCCTCAGCAGCATCCACCTCAGCTGAGGACCAGAGCAACTCGGAGGATGACTCCCTTGTGGAGGCGGGTGTCAGCAGCCACCACACCCCAGCTAGTGTTGCTGTCCCCGCCACCACCAGCACCACCACCGCCCTCCCATCGGCTCCCATTCCCCAGGTCCGTGGAGGCTCCCATGTCCGGGAGCGTGTCTCCTTTGGGCCAGGCACCGCACCCCCTGCCCCTGTGTCCCCTGCTGCCCTGAGTGAGGAGTCTGTGTACCTCCTTCGCCAGCTCCATGTAGGGCAGACAGCCATGCTGAGTGTCCTCCATGCGCACACCGCGCTGTTGACTCAGCTGGTGTCGTTCATGGAGGGCATCTCATCGGGCATGTCTGACCTACAGAGGGGCAATAGGTCCATGGACTCCTCCCTGACGGCAGCAGTGTCCCTCCTCAAACGGTCCCTCACCCCTCCTGCCTCTGCTCCATCCACACTCCCCAGCACCTTACCCATCCCAGGCACACACACACTGGCACAGGCACACACCAGCACACACACATCCAGCACACTGACACACACGCCAATGACAAAACGCACACGCACGCACATTCAGGGGACTGAAGCCAGACTCACAGGGGATGGGGCCCTGGAACACACACACGCATCCACATGCACTGCGCAGTCCTCAGTTCCCTCTCCCTCCAAAGCACCCTCCCTTGCCTCACCTGCAACCCCAAAGTCACAGCAGCTCTTCCTCTGTGACCTCGGCCTCTTCCCCACCGATGAAGCTGCTCCAGCATCCCGGGGGAAGAGGAAGCCCACCCACACGGAGCAGAGTGCCCCTCGCCCCCGGACACCCTCCCCCAGGCGCAGACGGACTGAGGCCCCCACCCGCAAGTCCCCCGGAGTGCTAAGAGCAAGACCCCGCCACCACCCTGCAGCTCAGGCACAAGGTCTCCGTCCTCCATCCCTCAGGCCCCCACTGCACAGGTGCCCCCACCACACCCTGCCCCAGGTTCCCCCACCCACAGATATACCATCCCCAAGATGCTCCGGCCTTCTCCCCTGCCACTTGCTCTCCCAGCACCACACCCCCCGCTGCGCTTGTCTGTGCCACTGATGTGGTGAGGGTGTCCCCCCTCTGTCCAACCCACCTTGCCTGTTCCCCATTCTCCTCCCCTGGAGGTAGGCACTGCAGTGGAGTCCACTACCGCCCTGTCTGACTTGGGCACTGCAGTGGCGGACCTGTCCACCCCATCTGCAGGGTCCACTGCAGTTGTGCCGGCACCCACGACATCTGTGTCATGCCCCCCAGTTGTGCCGGCACACACCATGTCAGACACCTCCACTGCAGTTGTCAGTGGCTCTCCTGCACCCACCACCCCTTCCCTGACTCCCCCTGGTGAGCCCTGATCCTGTCCCTGCGGTGCCTGGCCTGCCCCCGGTTGCCCCTCCTAGTGGATTGTCCCTGGTATTGTGCAGGCATGCGTAGGGTGACATCTGCCAGTGTCACCCTGTTTGAACTTTGACAATGGACTGGCCATTGGCCTTTGCTCTTTTTTCAGGACTTCGTTTGGCCTCAACACATATGCTGAATAAAGCAACTTTCTTTTCTCTAGTGCTCATGCTTCAGATGTACATGTTGTTGGTGCAGCTAACCATGCCCTTGCTGCAGTGATGGTGATATCTGGTCTCATGATTATGAAGTGTTACTGTGCAGGAACCCATGTGGTCCAGGGGGAATGTGTCCTATCATGTGGTGTATCCATGTCATCAATAGCAGCATCTGAGGGTGTCATGTGTTCAGTATTTGGCAATGGGTTTCCTACTTACATTGGCAATTTCATATCTGTGGCTTCCACCCCTGCACATCTGTTGTGCCTGCCATCGTTGCATTTGTCTACTTCCCTGACCGTGTTGCCATCTCCAGTGGACATGCAGGTTTGGGCATCAATGGGGAGGGACTCATCCGTGTAGTCAGTGCAACATTGCTATACAAGTGTGTTGGATCTGTGCTGATGATTCCGTTGGCACATCCATGACCAGGCTGATGTGATGGGAGCCCTCATTTGGTGCTAATTGTTGATTGTGTGACCAAGTGCTCAGCTGACATGATGGGGCCCTACTGAGGCAACATATGGCACAGCTTTCCTCACACAGGAGTGGAGTCCCCTCATGGCAGTGTGTACACGTGTGACATTGCCTGCACCCAAGGTGTGTGTTGTATGTGCATGTCTGTGTGTTCACTTCCATTCATCTGCGCATGCTGTGATCCCTAGTGTTGTACCTGTTTGTGATGCTTGCTGACTTGAGCTATGTTCCCCAAAGTCTTCTCCCTGTGTTCTCTGTGATGTGGGTGCATGGCACATTACTGGTCATCAGGGTGTCACCCATAGGTGTGTTTGCTGTCAGGGCTGAGTTTGTGTGCAGACGCAGATGGGTCACAGTCAGGTTTCCCCTTGGCACTTGTTGTTTGCCCCTGTCATGTGATTTCCAGTTTGTGTTATCTTTCAGTGATTGTGACATGTTGTGTGTGTGACTGCTGCCACTCCTCAGGGTCAGAGCTGCAATGTTGGAAGTTGTCTATGTGTGTTCTTTGTGGGTGACCTTGGCTTCTTCATTGGTGTGTGACTGTGGCTGGGATCCCATTGGTCGGTGTGGTATTGCCGTCATGTCCATGTACAGCGTAGTGTGCAGTGTGTCAGACATTCAGGAGTCTTGTTGAGTGTCCATGTGTGATGTGTTTCTACACCTTGGTTCCCACCCACCACCCTGGAATAGTCATGGGTGCATGTGCAATGTCACCAGTGCATGTGTACTTCACTGCTGCACATTGTTGGAGGTCGAGGGGTGTGGTGTTGAGTGTGTGCAGATGAGAGTTGTTGCCCGGCTAGGCCCCTGCCTCCATGTTGGCCTTGGCTTACTGGCCATGCTGATTGATTTGTGCTTGTGTAGGTGTGATGGTAGTTTGTTGCTCAGGACACCTGACTGTGGTTCATAGTGTGAACGACATTTAGCTTTGTCATCACAGTGGTATT
Source organism: Calotriton arnoldi (assembly GCA_963921515.1). NCBI lineage: Eukaryota > Metazoa > Chordata > Amphibia > Caudata > Salamandridae > Calotriton > Calotriton arnoldi. The sequence goes on from CAWUFW010024124.1 coordinate 62,128, forward strand.
TTTATTCAGCCCAGGGTCACCACATTGTGGGGGCCCTGGGGGTGGTGCTGTGGTGTGTCTGTGACTTGCTGTGTCAGTTGTTGTTCCTACGTGCCTGTGTGACATGTGTGTTTTGTGCTCCCTCTCACCTGACAATGCCTGCTTGCCCACATAGGGGATTTGGATCCATGAGTTACCTTAGTGTGGCAGTGTATGCACATCTGTATGATTGGTATTCAGCTCTCCTCATGTGTTGTGTGGTTGCCTGGGGACACTGGCACCCCCACCCCTCACCTGCTGTGTATGATGACAGTGTTGGTCTGCCTGTTTGTGTTTGTGCATCTGCACCACTGCATTGGCATATCTTGGGTGTGCCATTGGCTGTATGTTGTTTGGTGTGTTTCCCCTGCTGTCCCTGGGACTCCTAGGTCATCGGTCAGCACAGTGATCATGGTTTGTGTGTCCCATTGCTGCCATGGTATGGTATCTGTTCACCTCACATCTGCTGTCTCCACAGGGTATCTGCATTTGTGTGCCCATTGGTGCAAATATGTGGTTCTGCATTCTGATGGTCACTTCTGTCATTGTGTCATTGATGACTGTTGACGGTCTCAGCCCCCATGGGTGTTGTTTGTCTGCACATGGCCAAAGGAATGTTTACATTTGCACTGCAGTATTTGGCTCCCCCAATTTATGTTGCAATGGGACACATACACTACTTTGCCACAGATGAGTTTTTGGTTCTGTGAGCAGGAATGATCCATGCAGTTTGGCAGTTGCAGCTCTTTCTTTGTCAACAATTACCTTTTGGTCACTGTGATGATGAGGGTGTAGACCCCATTGCCACAATGGTCAAAATGTGCTTCAGCTATGGACCCCACACTTGCCTTTTGGTCACTGTGATGATGGGGGTTTAGACCCCATTGCCACAATGGTCAAAATGTGCTTCAGCTATGGACCCCACACTTACCTTTTGGTCACTGTGATGATGGGGGTTTAGGCCCCATTGCCACAATGGTCATGGGCTGCTTGCATTGTGGGTGCCACACACATATATGTGTGGCACATGTGCTAGGGGGTCACATTGTATGTTGAAAGTCATGTTCGGTGTTGTAGGCATTTGACACAGCCTACACACGCTTGTCATGGTGGTGGGGGGATGTCTTAATCTTGCATTCCCTAGGTTGTGGTGTGCTTGTTGTGTCATGCATTGTCCATCCTATGAGTGGGGGTGGTAGTAGTGGTAGGCATCCAGCCCCCCTGGGTGAGGGTGGTAGTAGTGGTAGGCATCCTGCCCCCCTGGGTGAGGGTGGTAGTAGTGGTGGGCATCCTGCCCCCCCTGGGTGAGGGTGGTAGTAGTGGTGGGCATCCTGCCCCCCTGGCTAAGGGTGGTAGTAGTGGTGGGCATCCTGCCCCCTGGCTAAGGGTGGTAGTAGTGGTAGGCATCCAGCCCCCTGGCTAAGGGTGGTAGTAGTGGTAGGCATCCAGCCCCCCTTGGCTAAGGGTGGTAGTAGTGGTAGGCATCCTGCCCCCCGTGGGTGAGGGTGGTAGTAGTGGTGGGCATCCTGCCCCCCTGGCTAAGGGTGGTAGTAGTGGTAGGCATCCAGCCCCCCTGGGTTGGGGTGGTAGTAGTGGTAGGCATCCAGCCCCCCTGGCTAAGGGTGGTAGTAGTGGTAGGCATCCTGCCCCCCTGGGTGAGGGTGGTAGTAGTGGTAGGCATCCTGCCCCCCTGGGTGAGGGTGGTAGTAGTGGTAGGCATCCAGCCCCCCTGGGTGAGGGTGGTAGTAGTGGTGGGCATCCTGCCCCCCTGGCTAAGGGTGGTAGTAGTGGTAGGCATCCAGCCCCCTGGCTAAGGGTGGTAGTAGTGGTAGGCATCCAGCCCCCCTGGCTAAGGGTGGTAGTAGTGGTAGGCATCCTGCCCCCCGTGGGTGAGGGTGGTAGTAGTGGTGGGCATCCTGCCCCCCTGGCTAAGGGTGGTAGTAGTGGTAGGCATCCAGCCCCCCTGGGTGAGGGTGGTAGTAGTGGTAGGCATCCTGCCCCCTGGCTAAGGGTGGTAGTAGTGGTAGGCATCCTGCCCCCCTGGCTAAGGGTGGTAGTAGTGGTAGGCATCCTGCCACCCTGGCTAAGGGTGGTAGTAGTGGTAGGCATCCTGCCCCCTGGCTAAGGGTGGTAGTAGTGGTAGGCATCCTGCCACCCTGGCTAAGGGTGGTAGTAGTGGTAGGCATCCTGCCACCCCTGGGTGAGGTGGTAGTAGTGGTAGGCATCCAGCCCCCCTGGGTGAGGGTGGTAGTAGTGGTGGCATCCTGCCCCCTGGCTAAGGGTGGTAGTAGTGGTAGGCATCCAGCCCCCCTGGCTAAGGGTGGTAGTAGTGGTGGGCATCCTGCCCCCCTGGCTAAGGGTGGTAGTAGTGGTGGGCATCCTGCCCCCCTGGCTAAGGGTGGTAGTAGTGGTAGGGCATCCTGCCCCCCTGGCTAAGGGTGGTAGTAGTGGTAGGCATCCTGCCACCCTGGCTAAGGGTGGTAGTAGTGGTAGGCATCCTGCCACCCCTGGGTGAGGTGGTAGTAGTGGTAGGCATCCAGCCCCCCTGGGTGAGGGTGGTAGTAGTGGTGGGCATCCTGCCCCCTGGCTAAGGGTGGTAGTAGTGGTAGGCATCCAGCCGCCCCTGGGTTGGGGTGGTAGTGTGGTAGGCATCCTGCCCCCTGGCTAAGGGTGGTAGTAGTGGTAGGCATCCTGCCACCCTGGCTAAGGGTGGTAGTAGTGGTAGGCATCCTGCCCCCCGTGGGTGAGGGTGGTAGTAGTGGTGGGCATCCTGCCCCCCTGGCTAAGGGTGGTAGTAGTGGTAGGCATCCAGCCCCCCTGGGTGAGGGTGGTAGTAGTGGTAGGCATCCTGCCCCCCTGGCTAAGGGTGGTAGTAGTGGTAGGCATCCTGCCCCCTGGCTAAGGGTGGTAGTAGTGGTAGGCATCCTGCCACCCTGGCTAAGGGTGGTAGTAGTGGTAGGCATCCTGCCCCCCTGGGTGAGGGTGGTAGTAGTGGTAGGCATCCTGCCCCCCTGGTTGAGGGTGGTTGGCATCCAGCCCCCCTGGGTTGGGGTGGTGGCGCGCATTCAGGCCCCTGTGTGCATATGTGGCATTGGTGATGGGCATCCCGCCCCTATGGTGCTGCT